>OZ018392.1:19562073-19718689 GCA_963969525.1 Ontholestes murinus | reverse complement strand
AGAATGAAAAAAATATCTAAAGTTTCTATACTAAAAATAAAATGAATTATTGATAGAAATTTTTAGAATCAGCAATGGCAATTCTTTAAATCTAAGGAAAATAATTGTTAGGAAATAATATTTTTTTACGAGAAGTCCGAACAAAAAGCTGCAGTTACTGGGAAATTTTAACATATTCTCCAAACATAACAAATTCCATCATTCTCAAAGAAAAAAAGAAAGACGTAACTTTTTTTTTTAATTTTCCTTCAGAAATTTAGTTTTTTTTAATGCTGTAGTTCTGTAAAATAATTTAGACATTTTGAATTTTTTAAGAAAAGCTTAGAGCATGATCAAAGAACAAAATATTATTAAAATATTGCTGAGGAAGGTTTAAATTAAATTACACTCGGTTGGTTTTACAAAAGAAAAATTGTGAAACAAACCAAGTGTAATTTAATTAAAACCTTCATCGGTAATAGTTCAAAATGTTTCAACAAATGATAAATGAGAAAGTCATTCAAAAAATGTTATTAAAATAATGGAAGACAAGTTGTTTAATAGTTCGAAGAGTAGATCTCGCTGATCAAAAACAAAATTGTATTAAACTTTAAAGAAATTTAATCCATCATGATGAAATTTTAAGTAATTATATGAATAAAATCGACGTACAAACCTATTTTTTTTTTTTTTGAAAAAACAAGAAGAAAGAATTTAAAAGAAATGCCAGAAAATTCTAAAATTCAACAATTTTGAAGAATGTATTTCTAGAACTGTAAATTAATATTCACTTAACTGAAAAAATACTGAAATATTCTAAAATATACAAAAATAACTAATAAAGGGCTGAAAGACCACCGGTCGATTGCCATGGTGCAGAAGAACAACTATATCAGAATTTATTTTATTTTATCCATTACATGTATTAGATTTTATTTTTCTGTAAATAAAGATGTTTAGTAGTAGTAACTAATAAATAAAAATAAAAAATGTTAAAATTTTGTATACACCTAGATGAAAATTTCTTGCAAAATTCTAGAACCATCGAAGGAAATTCCTGAAATCTGCTAGAAGAAAATGCTGGAAAATACTATTTTTTAAGAGAAGAAGAATGAAATATTGTAATATTTTACAAATTACAAAAAATTATCATACTCTATTTGAAATACCACGAACCATGATTAGGGCGGTGTTATTGGAAAAAAGAAGAGAGTGGTTTATGAGATAAAAGGATGTGAGAATGGGATTATATAGATAGAGGCAGAAAAAGTTATAATTGAAAGGGGTAATAAGGGAGGGAACCCCTTTGTCGTATTAGAAATAAGTCAAACAGGTTTGGCTGATTCTTTTAGATTAAAAATTGTATAAATATTTAAATATTTCACTTTACTGGCATAAAGAGATAATAAAGTCTGTCCTAAATAGGGGACAAAAAGCAATTAAAAGCATGTATGAAAAAATTCCGGATGTCTAAGAGGATATTTACTCCCTCAGCATCATAGAAGAGAAAGGGTTTGAGTGGAAGAACACGATATTTAATGGTGAACTCCGCCTGTGTTTCTTTCGCCCAAAATTTGACGTATGTTTTTTAATTGAATTGTTATATATGTAGTATTCAAGAAAGGAGACCGAAGATTAATAAATAAACCTTATTTATTAGGTGAAGTGGAATATTTAAGAAAAAGCATTTTTATAAGATACCAATAAATCCAATCAAAAGCTTTCTGAATACCCAGGATTATTGCCTTGTGACTTTCAAGATATTGGAGGTTGTAATAAAAATACGAAAAATTATTAACTTAAAGGATAAGAAAAGAAATTTGTATACAGGAATGTGTTTGTTAGATGATTAAAGGAGTTACTTTTTGATGATTGATTTATGGGATAGGAAAAAAAGTTTAACATTCAGTGCAATGTTTGTTTAATAATTAAGAAGTTTTTGTTTAATAAGGTTTTCAAAAACTATACTTATTAACACTACTCAGTTAAACTGTCTCGAAACTTTCATCAAATAAAAAAAACCTTCAATTATCCAACAAATGAAATGGTAACAAAATTTAAATCCTTTAAATAATGACATTTAGTTTAATATTATCAAGATTACTTCTGATGAGGGTTTAAATTATCAATATTATTTATCAAGATTGTTTAATTTACTTTTGGTGAAGAGTAACTTCTTTTAAATTTTATAAATCTGGATTTATACACCACTGTAATATTTTGGTTTTAAAGTATTTTATTATTTTCATTGTTGGCATTTTTTATAAATAGCATTTGTGACAGCTTTATTCAATAACTATTATTAATATTTGGGTTTCCTTCCATTTATATTTAGAGCTTGTGACTCTAGAAAAGATACATAAGCAGATTTAAGATTATAATTCGATTTCTAAAAGAATTTAGTAAACTTAAACTTGATTAATTTAGTTTCCATAAAACAAAAATATGAAAAAGTACTTGTGTATCATTGTATAAGTAAAGTGAGTAGTCGGCGGCTAAAAAATATTTAAAGAAAAGATATAAAATATTGTTATATATTTGATTTTTATCAAATGAGTATTTAGCAAAATATTCATATGATAATTTATTATACAATACATTTATATAATCTAACCGAACAATCAGTTTCTGAAGGTATTATTTAGGTATTTGTTTTAAGGTTGAGGTACTTACTTCGCGATCTTAAATATTTGAATAAAATTCTTTGATTTATTACTATTGATCGAAACTTAAATAAGTTTAAAATTATAGTGTGAGATCCATCAAGACAGGTTTTTCTAATATTACTTAGGTAATGGAGCTACTCCATCATATAGAAACGACATATATTAGTTTAAATGTATCGAAGAATTGTTAATTTTATAGAAAGTGTTAATTAATTTCTTCATTTAGTCAAAATAACAAAACGAAAGATAATATTTCCTAATGATCCTAATGATTCTACTTTATCACTAATTCACTGATATTGTCATTTCATTATAGCATGGCGATTTGGATCTGTGTAAATATATTTGTTTTATAATTTAACTATAGGCAAAAAAAATCACAAGCTTCGGATTTATGGGTTTTGTTTGAAAATTCGCATCGCAAACAGGTCATAAACTCTAGCAGCCCAACTCGTTTATGACGTAAATTTTCACATCGGCTTTTCAGATTTAAACGATATTTTACTGCAAATGCATGTTCGCCCATTGAAAACCTAAGTCATTGGAGATACACAAAGTACTCTCCCAATAACCAAATGAGGGCTTCGTGCACAGACAGCAGCTGTAACAACACTGACTGCATTGAACGTACGCAGTTGGTGGTTCTGGAGTTTACGGTCCGATTCAGTTCATATTTTGTGGGTCGATTGTCGAATACCACATCGTACATTTAGAGCCAGCTGAAATCGACCAATGTGTAATTTCGAAATTGTATGGTAATAATGTGTGTGAATTTTATTAAAATATTGATTACCATCGTAAACTTTCAGCGTTCTAAGGAACTAAAATAAAATAACACTGTATGCTCCAAATTTTAAAGTGATTCAGTATTAATGTATAAATTTCATGTATTTTTTAAAGCAATAAACTAAAGTAAACTGTGTTTGTTCCCTATTTTACTTGTTTATTAAGCGTTAAATAAACATTTAACGCTAAATAAACAAGTGAAGTAAGGAATAAACTGAGTGTTATTTTCATATACAAAACACTATAACACCTTACGTAAACTCAAACCAACAATAGTTCTAAGAAACTCTTCACTACTTCCTATGAAGCTCTCCTCTAATAAAAACTTGTTATATATTAAATACATAAATTCCAAAATATAACTCTTTTCTGCATTAACATTTAGTTATAACATATATTAAATCCATGCTTTATATATTTCCTATCGCAAAATTTGTTATTTCTACCACATAAAATATAACATCATTTGAAAAATAGATTTTTTAAATGAAAACGAAAGCAATATATATTAATAATAGTAATAATATTTATTAATGATCACTGGTTCGCAAGTTAAACACAGTATGTAAATATCATTATGCTTTTTGCAATTAAAAAACCTCACTGACAAACATTTTTGTTTTTGTTAAAACTTCATCATTATAATAACATTAAATATTTTATTAATTAACTGAACAAGTAGGGATTCACTTTATTTTTATTTAATAGCCTTAATATTAGGTATTTTAATATAAAAACATAAATTCTTTTCAATCCGCTTTAATTAAATTTTACACCCACGTAATGGTAACGAGCGACAAAGACGTAATTAATTAAACGGTCTTATGTCTACTCATTTTGTTAAGTACATAAAAAAACGCCATAAAATACGACATTGTAATAAAAAAATTATTTTGATCGGCAGATCCACTGTTAGTAGGGACGGTTATCTCCTTTAATTTCATCATACGTTGGTAATCTAAATTTATATTTGCGATTGTAATTAATATTACGTGACGAAGTCATGTTATATAAATTTAATAAAGCCGGCAGATTAAGTTATGACATTCGACGTCATAAATAATAAGGTTAACTTTGTGGGGTTCGAGTTTTCCGCCTTTCTAGTAGATCCAACGGCAAAGAAATCACCTTGACGACGTTATCCCACTAGTGGGAATTAAACCGGAGGAAACTCCGACCGCAAACATGGAAAATTCACTCAGTAAATTTAATCGAGACGAAGCAATAATTACGTTTCTGTCTAGTTGCAAAACCGGTTTAGACATTTTTAAATCTTCAATACTAAAAATAAAATTTAGTACAATAAAACCTTTACTTTATTGTTGTTTCATCAATTCTTTAATTTATAATTGATTTATTATTATCATTTGAAACATTTATGAATAATTATGATTAATTAAAAGATCTGGTGTTAAAGCATTCATAATTAGTTCCTTATCATGAAAGCATATAACCCAGATCTCGTATTCATAAATTTTTCATTATTCTGCCAACTAAAAAGCAATTTTAACGAATTAATAGAAGACAGCTTAGAGGAGTGAATTTAGCACTCTTGTAACAAATAAGTGGATTCTGAAGACAATTTTTGTTTGAGATTAGATACTATTAAATATAATTTCAACGTAACATTTTTATTAAAAGGGCTTAGCTTTTAGATCACCAATAAAATGGATTTTAATAATCGGTTCCTGTAAATACTGATTCATTTTCTTTATAATAGCTGCTGATTTGTAAATATATTGTATTAATTCTCACATCAAAATCTTATTCGATTTAATAGTTTTAATAGAGAGTTTATTGTCTGGTCATTCAGATTAAGTAATGGAAGCTTTGTTCCAGTTATAATTATCACTATTTTTTCTAATGAAATTACAGATTTTGAAAATCTATCTTGGTTATAAATTCTATACTTTTAAAAGCGAGGTTCTAATTGCATTAATTAAATAATGTGCAGAAGAGAAGAAGGAAGACCTGAACATCATAAAGACTTCAACGCCAAAATTGGTAATGAAAAATTCTAGGATATTGTGGACGAGTTTAGTCTGGGCCAATAAAACGAGCAGGTACAATTCTGCACAGAAGAACACTTGATTGTCATGAAAATCTAGTACAAGCTCCCGCGAAGAAGACTTTGCACTTGAAAATCTCCCCAGGACTACTCAGAAAATATAGCGAGGAACCATATCGACTTCATTCTAGTTAGCAAAAGATTTCATAACAGTGTCGGAGTGTTCGCATATATCCAGGTGCAAACATAGAAAGCGATCATAATCCTGTAGTTACAAACATTAGACTAAAATAAAAACTAATAAAGAAGAAAATGCATCACAAAGGAATCAATATACAGTTGTTAAAAGACCAATCCATTATATTACTATTTCAAGGTGAGCTAAAGAATGGTCTGAAAAATGCAAAACTAGAAATTAAGCATTCTAAAAAGTGAAGTCGAAAATGCCATCAGAAAAAACATAAAATTGGAACAGCAACTCACAAAGTTCAAATAATTAGGTTGATGACTAAACGAGAACATGGATCCCGACAAAGAACAAAAAAATAGAATCGAGATTGCTAGAGAAGGCTTTATGAAAACGAGTAAACTTTTAACCAATAAAGACATACTATTTAGTATGATATACCGAATGGCGAAATGCTCCATATGGAACAGAAGAAGACCTTCGAAAAGTGGGAATTCTTACTTAATATCAAAATGCGAAAGACTTATAACTTATCTTGACAATGAGGCACGAATGCTACAAAGTACTACGTCTGTTAATCCAGGGGAATATAGAAGGAAGGAGAGACATTGGAAGGAAAAAAAGTCGTGGCTCCAGAAAATTAGGAAGTGGACATTGATGGCGTTTGGAGATCTAATGAAAGCAACAAAAATAGGAAATCATATGCTGAAATAGTTGCCGATGTCCGCTAGAAGATACAGCTACATAAGAAGATCATCGCAGCAAAAAAGTATTTCTAATGAATATTTGTTGAGCTACACTCTTGATGGAATTAGATATGCAAATTTAATGAAGAAAATTAATTGTTTTGTTCCATAGTTTGGACTTTACGTACAGTTACTTGACACGTGTTTCGGTCACAAACGATCATTTCAAAGTATAAACTAAATTTCAAATGAGACGTAATAAATACGAATATACTCAGAGCTTTTAAAAACAGTTAATATAAGAAAAGTCCCGTAATTATAATATTTTCTGCCTGCTCTAATTCCTGGTAGTTGTTGGTTCCGTCTTTATTGGTCTTCTCAATGTGCAGAAATTCCAGAAAGTTACACTTTTTTTAAAATTCTGTTGATACAGTGTTGTGCGAATCGGGTCGCTGTTTTTCCATTTGTGATTGATTTTTGGTGTTCCTATAATCTAATTTCAAAATTTTTTCCCGTTTGGACTATAAAATAACCGTTATGATATTGTAAATTACTAATTTTTTAAGACTGTTCTTTGTTTCTAAGTAGTAAAACTTTAAGGTAAACATCTCCATAAATTTAATTTATTTACCGCTATTCTTTTGATATTGTGTGTTTTAAATTTATTTTTTATTTTATTGCTCGTGTTATTCATAAATGAAATGGCTCTATATTCGGAGTTTGAGCTATGTAATAGTTTGTTGGATATCGTTTGAAAGATCAAGGAAATTAATTATCTGGATTTATTGTATTCAGTTTTTGTAGGAAATATTATTTTCTGGTGTAGATATGTGGATGATGTTTTTGCAAATTGGGTAAATCACAACGAAAACTCGTGATCTATTTTGACGATAATTTTTACATTTAATTTTCATCTACATAACCAAATTTCTTTTATAACCGATTGGGACCGATACTATGGCAGTTAGTACTGGTCTGCTCCGAGGATCACACATTGGACCAATTGCATTTAACTTATTTATTGATGATTCAACGGATGTAATGACATGAATGGTGTTAAATATTAAAAACATAAGAACGATTGTATACGGAATGATTTGGTTTATATTAAAGAATGGCATTGTGACAACTAAATATGCCTGAATTGCAAAAAATATATTAAATTAGTTAGAGAATTAGGAGTAATATTTTACAACCGTTATCTTTTAAAGGTAATTTATAATAATACACATGTGCCAAGTTATGATGATTTTGAAAGCAGGTGTCGAAGAAGATGAGTGTTGATTTTCTTAAACTTTTTAGAGATAAACATCTTCAAGATATGTTTCAGTAAATTTCATATCCAGATGACTAAGGGCTAATTGTTCTTTTCACTATTTCTACGAAACATTTGTTGCATCTTAATGTGATGCTGTAATCTTTGTTTTTCTTCTTATATTCAGCTTCTCGTTCGGAGAAATGGAAATCCTTACTTTAGATATGGATGCCCGGAATAATTCAGTTTAAACACGTATTTTAGGTTGCAGAACTATAAGATTATGCGACAACTTATGCTTCTACGTCCCACGATTTTTTCTTGTTTAATGAACTGCAGACTTTCATATTTTGAGTTGCAATGTATGTGCTCAAAGAATTCCAATTTGATCTATTTTTATGCTAAACTTCCAGTTATTTGTCCATTATTTCTAAAACTACTTTGCTCCTGATGTGGTCTACTCAGAGGACTTTTAACATCCGTCTGTAGACCCACATCTCAAAGGCTTCTAATCTCTTAGATGTTTCCATATTCAGGGTCCATCCTTCTATTTCATACAGACATAATGGAAAAACGTACATTTCTTGTTCTTAGATTCAAAGAGATATTCTGGGCTCTTAGCAGTTTTTTTTTTAGTTAGATAAATATCCGTCTCGCTTGTTGGGCTCTTGCCAAGTTGTCGTCTCGATGTGTGATTTGTGATTAATTTTGGTACCAAGGTATTTAAAGTGTGATACTTCCTCTATTATCTTATTATAAATTAGTATTCACGGTTTTATGCGAGTTGTGCGAAGCCATAACCATAGAAACACTTTGTTGTTTCTTTACTTCACTTTTATTTTTAATTGTTAATTAATGTTTAAGTGGAAACAAAGCTGGTTAAGATTTGAAATTGGAAAAATTAATGCTAAGCGAAAAAATTTAAACCTCGCAGCATATGATCTACACCTAAAACTGGCAAAAATAATACCACAATATTCCTGGGAAGAAGCACAGAAGAAAATCCACACAGTAATTAACGTCAAGGCGAGAAGAAAATAAGCTATGCTCAGAAAAAAGCAAAATTGAAAGAAGAACAATTTACAAGAGAAGTTAAACCCTTAAAAGTAAATCAGGTGTTAGTTCATAACAAATCGGATGCTACCTTTACTAATGAAGAAATTTAAACTTTTGGAAAAGGGTTTCAAACATTCGATACCAACAAAATCGAAACAAAAAGAAACCATCGTTAACGACATAGATACAGTATATCTAAGTACCGAAGAAGCAACAACGTTCCGGATAGCAGCCAAAGAATCATCGGAGAAAACAATAAAGAAACCGAAAAGGATCCAGAAAATAACAAAGATTATAAAACGGAAAAATGTGTTATATCTAAAATCCGACCAAGGTAATGCCATTGTTATAGTGAATACAAAGGACTACAGTGATAGCGTAAAAATGAAATGTTAGAGACAGGACCCTATCAAGAGCAAAATAGAAATCCACTAAACATTTATATAGGTAAAATTAATTCCATTTGAAAACCAACGTCTAATTGATAAAAAACTAATATATAAATTAAAACTAAAAAACTCACTTCCAAAATTATATTATCTCCTTAAAATACACAAAACCGGAAATAAATGGAGACCAATTGTATCAAATTTAAACTCTCCAACATATAATATCTAGAAAAAGAATTCACATTCATAAAATTATAAAATGATTCTTCAATTAAAAATTCCGTTGACCTGACCGAAAAACTACAGAAAATAACAATAGAATCCAAAGAATTGTTGGTTTCCTTTGATATAGAAGCGTTATTCCTCAGTATACCTATTAATGAAACGATTTACATTTTAGAAAATTTACTTTTTAATCATGTAGTTCCAAAAGACAAAGAAGATTAGTATGTAAACCTAACAAAATTAGTAATGGAGTGTAACGCATTTGAGTTTTTACAAACAAACTTTCGGAATACCAATGGGTAACCCACTGTCACCGTTCTTAGCAAACGTTCTCCTAAACAACTTAGAAACGCATGCTAAGAACACAATACTTCGCTTCCAGAAAGCTTTAGATACCTCGATGACGTGTTTGTGTTCATTAATAAAGAGACTAATTTGTTGGACTTGCTATCGAGTTTAAATGCGTAATCACCAAGTATATCTTAGAAAAAAACAATAGCATTGCATTCCTAAATTTAAATATAACAAAAAATACAAACACAGTCATTAGATTTCGACATATATAGAAAACAAATCCACACATACAATTACATCCACGCAACCTCTTCATCACCAAATTCACATAAAATAACAGCATTCAACAGCTTGATTCATAAAGCTATAAACTTACCATTGCCAAAAGAAAAACGTAAAAAGGAACTAACTTTTATTAAAAATCTAGCCTCACATTTAGGATACAAAATCGAAACAATAAATAAAATAATTAGTAAACATATTAAAAATTATAAAATCAAAAATAGAACAACGCTTACTACGTCAAAGGAAACCAACAATAAAATGAAATACGCAAAACTAGTTTCCGTCCCCACAATAACTAACAAACTTAATAAAATTTTTAGAAAATTCAACCTAGCTCCAGCACACTATAGCAATACAAAACTAAAATAATTTTTAACAATCAAAGACTCTAATAAAAATATTCTAAAAAAATCAGTAATAAACCGCATTAATTGCAATAACTGTGATAAAGTTTACATCGGTCAAACTAAACGGAATTTGTTTAAAAAATTTAAAGAAGACGATTATCACGTTAAAAATAGAAGCATAGAAAAAATCCGCCATTGCTTTCCATAGTCATGAAACCGGACTCCAATTTCCCCTTAAAAATGTAGAATTATTAAAATCAGCCAAAAATAAATTAGATATGTTAGAAGCAATTGAAATGTACAAAAACAAAAATAAATTATTAAATTTTGATCTGAGCCCTTTAGATAATCCTCTCTTGTACCTCATTCCAAAAATCAATAGACATGTTGATCCCATCCCTCCCTCCGATAATTAACGTTTTCCCCCGTAATCCCTGTCGGTATATAAATAGGTGGAAAAATAATAACAGAAAAACGTTTAACTTTTTTCTGTTATTCATTAAAAATGTACTACGAAGTGAACGCCTCCAAAATTCAAGATGGAAAAATAATTTTAAGCATTAGTCATTGATAATGAGTACATTCTACTCGAAATGTACATCTCACAATTAAAAATAAAAGTGAAGTAAGGAAACAACAAAGTGTTTTAATTCTATATAAATTAATAATATTCTTTTTGGATATTACTATAATATTGGTCTTGTGGTGTTACATTAATTATCTGATGCGACGGGCCTAATTCAATTCTTGTTTATTCGATAGTCTAGAAACTTTCTTTAAAATTATAGATTTTTTGATTTTATTTTATACGAATTTACTTTTTGCATTTAGGTTTATCTCTTTTTTTGGTAATTTTACTAACTTTTTTAGAAATGTCTGCCTGTTTGTGAAGAAATTATCTACACAATTTTTCTTGTAGATTTTAACTATTTGCTCTGTTGAGGTTGTAATGATTTTTTTAACCATTCTTTGCACAGTTAGCAAATTCTAAATTGAATCATGATTTTTGCTCGTTTATTGTGTTCAGTTATTTCATCTGAAATTCCACTGAAGGTAGAGATTTTACTCGAATACCAAAGTCACCACGAATGTACTTCAATTTTACCTTTAGAGTAGTATCTACCTCCTAATCTCTTATTCTTTTGTTTGTGCTTCATAATGTAGAATTAACTTTAATTCTACCTTTAGAGTAAGTATTCTCTTTCACTGTTAACCTTTTCTTTGTGCATTGATTGATTAAATTAATGGTTTTAAAGAAATCAAGTTGTTTAAATATTCTGTATTTTATTTGTTTGGCATTCATTTTTGATACTAAAGAAGATTATTGAAGATTAATTAAAGCTTTAGAATAACGTTCGTGGTATTATCCTTAAAATATTTGTCTCTGCATTTTTTTTCTAAAGATAAGGTTTCTTAAACTATTAAAGAGCCATTGTCTTGACTTGATTGTTCATTTTGTAGATTTTTCGTGAAGCAATATGGAAAACCGTTTCTGCAGTAAGTGTTAAAGATTGGCTAAAGATATACTACTAGGATAACATAAGCCAATTTAATTGCAATTAAGGAACTTCATTTCGTTAATGTAATGTTTAAAAATTTAATTTAGAGAAAGTTGTCGTTTATTTTGAGCAGCTACCACAAAATCAATACATCAATGCGGATATGTACTGTCGCCAAATGGACTATTGAAGATGCATAATTAAGGGTTTGAGTGGAAGATCCTTCGAAGAAGTGAATTCCGCCCGTCCTTCCCTCGGCCAAAATTTTGAGTATATTTTCTGATTTGTAATATTTTGGAATATTTTGTTTGTTAGAAAGGAGTGCAAAGATGTAATAAATAAATAAATGAATAAACCAATTGAATTAAGCCATCAATGAATGCGGCCATAATTCGCAAATCGCATGGGTGTTCTGTTTCACCATGATCACACACATGTTCGGTGAACCGCCAGAAATTGCTAAATTGAGCTAGGATGGGGGATTTGATGGACCATCCACCATACTCACCAGACCTTCCGCTGTTCTACTTCGATTTGCTTCGATCTTTGCAAAACTCTTTGAATGGTAAACAATTTAATTCAGGTAACTGTGCCAAATAGCACTTGCATTTTACTGAGAAAGACCAGAAGTTCTTTGAGTGCTGAATCATGATGTTACCCCGAAGATGTCAAAAGAAAAGAAAAGAAAAGAATGGTCAATACATTGAATAAAATTAGTTCTTTCTATAAGTAATCACCTAAGATTATTATAGTAAAAAAGCCGAAATGACTTAAGACTCAACCCAATACAACAAAATTGTTTTATAATACATTCCTATTAAAAACAGATAAAGCATATTTTTTTGATAAACTCAAAATTCCATAATTATAAAGTTGAGAAAAAACTCATGTTTCGATAATGGCAAGTGGAATTGCCGAAACTAGTCAACATAATAAACAATATAGTGTTATACAAATAAAGTTAAAGTGTTTTATTAATTATTGAGAAAAAGGCCTAATATGACGCAAATTTTGATTGTAAAGAGTACATATAAAACCATTTTCTCACTACCTGAAGAATCTAGGGTTTAAGTGGAAGAACATCGCAGCAGCATAATCTTTATCGTCTACTTTATTTTATTAAAATATTGTGTAGTGATTATAAATTATCGAATATTTAAATATCAATCTTAAAAGAACCTCTCCACTATTATTTCAATTGTTTTTTTTTCTGTGTTTTAGTGGCATTCATAGTTGGAATTTATGAATGCAAAAGGGCCGGCGGTATTGTGGGTCGAGTCGAGTGCTTGAATTTAATAACGGCTCCGGCGATTTATTCGACGGGAAAGCGTTAATCCGCCGATATTTTCAGAAATCCTTTGTAACGTAATCCGGCGGATTTGTTTGCCGTTTAATTGGGGACGATTTGCACAAATTTGCAATTTAAAAATTCGTTTGATTTATGCAGCGGGCCGACAGAGGGGGCGACCTAATGGTTCGGAAATTAAAAAGGGGACCCGATGAGCACCTGCAAAAAAAAGACGGGATTGTTTGTTTTTGAAGTGCTCGAATTTATTTTCGGCTTTATGAAATATTTATTTAAAAAAAGAAGCGAGCCTCTAATAAATCGGCGTTAAAAATTTATAGGCGATAAAAGCGATATTGATTTAAACTTAATTAGTAATTTGGTAACATGATAAATTTGTTTTAATAGCTGGGATTTGCAATATCATAAAATAAATATATTTACAATTAAATAAAAAGTATATGTATAGATAAACTGCCGTAATAGACATGATGAAAACTTTATTAAGGTTAGTTAGTTAAAAGTAAAAATTAATTTAATTATTATTTCCTTATCAAGTATAGTTAATGACCGGTTTCGACCTATTCGAATTTCATCGGTGTAGCACAATTGGAAACAGGAACATGTAATGTTACTAAAGAGTTATAAATCTCCAGTTGTCTGTTTAGATTAAAGATTATGTAACATCTATTGCTTGTACGTTTTACTTATTTCCTCAATCGAATGTATAAACCACTGACAACTGCCAAATATAAACAGTTGTATTAATAAAAATAAAGTAAACATAAAATGAAGAAAATACTTGCGACCGTTAATACGTGGTAATACATATGATACTTATACGTAACTGTAAAATGTATTGTTTTAACCACAATTAAACACTGAATTATTGTTTCTCTATTAACAAGAGCTATAGATCTACTCGTAGCGATATTCCGATTCGTTGTGAGATACAAATCTAACGAATCAGGTCCATAGATGAGAGTGTAATAATCATTTATTGTAGTTTTCCAATTCGCACTTCATTTTTTGGTATATTAAAGAAACTATTACAGAGGTAATAGTCAATCAACTTAATCCATTGTACCTAATTAGGTGGTTTATTTTATTATTATTTTTTTAATTTAATTTATTTGATTAATGTATTGTATTTTAACCAGCTTGAATTTTATTACTGAAGGTAGTGCCGCCGCCGCAGTATGGAACTTTGTTAATTTGGGTCGATCCGATCGGGACGAGAGGGCGTCGCGACGCCGCCAGTGACATCTCCTCACTGGAAAACGGAAATCCGGGGACCTCCCTCTTGGCCCCTCCGGCGCATTAATTATCAGCTAGATTAACCACAAAACGAACACAAACAGCCGCACTATTTATTCAAAGTTTAATTGTTCATCCCCCGCAGGTATCACCGACACGTTTCAATTATCTGCCACGAATTCACCGCCGCCGAGCATTTAGATGTCGGGAGCGTTTAAACAGAGATATAAAATAATTAAATAATCAGCATGGATAAATATCAAAATTCCAAAAAGGAAAAAGTTCTGATCCTTCGTACTGTGCAAGAGTTAGCTTGACAACTCTATTTCAGGTATATTCATAAAATCAACATTGAGGTTTATATGTTATTTAAAATAATTTATCTTATTGACACTCATACCATATTTTACCATATTTTAATATAATAATAATTATAAAGAAATCTTTATTTCTCAATACACAACTGAGTCCAATTACAGAGAAATATACATATTGCAAGGACATACATTTAAGGCAATAAACATTAATTTTATTATTAGTTATTATTAGTTATTTCGGATCCACTAGCTGAATTGGCACCCAACTTTGGTAACATATCCGCTCTTTCATTCCCTTAAATTTTGGAATGTGCTCTTGCCCAGATAAAGTTTATTTCACAATTATTATCCTGTATATTTTTAACCAGTTGATGAATGCTATTTATTGCATGGTGTTCGTAGGGTTTACTACGCTGAGATATAATGGATCTGAGAACAGCTTGGGAATCAGTAATTATGATAATTTTATCGATATCTAGATGTATTGTAAATTCCAATGCTCTAACAATCGCTACTGCTTCTGCCGTATATATAGAGCATAGACTAGGTATAGTTCCAGAATATTCGATGTTATATTAGGGTATATAATACCCATAACCTACACCATTTTTGAGTTTTGATCCGTCGGTATATATTTGGACACTATTTGAAAACTCAGATTTTAAGTAGTTATTTAGGATTAAAGAATTTATTTTATCATAATTACAATAGGTAGGAAATGTTGGAATGATATTTAGTAAGTGATTATCAAAACTGTTTAAGAAATTACTGGGTTTAGGACTAATATATATTTGTGTGAAACTTGAAGTTTTGGTAAATCTTATTGTTAATGGAGGGTCATTTCTTTCTCTCCAAACATTCGTCAGTACTTCGGTGTTTAAGGAACTGATTGGTGTTAAAATATGTGTTTTCTCAGTTGCCCTATACTTGATAATACCTTTTTTTGTCAGGTATACCCTTCTAATATTCAGTGGAGGTTCTACGCATTCAGCTAATATCGTGTAAGTTGGCGAAGATTTCATTGCCTCGATAGCAATTCTAAGGGCTTTGTACTGTATTCTATCAATTTTCAGCATTGAACTATTACATGCTGATCCCTAAAGGATTGACCCATAATTAAGGATAGAACGAATAAAACTGCGATAGAACAGGATTGCCAGCGCTGGTTCTGCACCCCACCAAGTTTTGCAAATTGTTCTAATTATATTTATCCCCTTTTCACACTTTCCCATAATGTATTTGATGTGTGTTTGCCATGTCAGTTTTATATCCAAGATCAATCCAAGGTATTTTACTTCCCGAGCTATAGGCAGATTCAGACCACAGACCTTGGTGTGTGTTCTACTACTTGGATGATGTCTGAAGAAGAATACAATATTTACAAAATTATTCTGGGACCTACTTTCTGTCCAGTAACATTGTCGAGGATATAAACATTTCGGTTTCTGTATAATGCCGAAATATTTATAGCAACTTTTCCGGGTATTCCCATACGAACCATTTTGCCTTCGAGAATATTGAGATCGATTGCAACATATGCTCCTTCTAAATCCGCAAAGAAACAGGGGTGGTAGTAATTTCTTGAAAATGAGTTTTGAATGTTAGTGACCAGATCTACAATTGCGTCGGCGGTACCGTGACTTCTTCGAAATTGTCTGCTGGGTAATTTATTATTATGCTCGAGCCACCATTCCAACCTTAATTTAATCTTTCAAACGTCTTGACAATGCAAGACAGTAATGATATAGGACCATTGAATGGGTGATTCCATCTATGCTGGCAGATGTTGAGTTGACATTTTTAAGGACAATATCTAATTCATTTAAAGTAAATGGATTGGTTAATAAATGGGATAAATTTTTATTAGTAGTACGTGGTTGAGATGGTACAGATTCGGATATAAGGTGGTCTAGGATGTTAGTTGATATATGAGGAGGAATATTTCTATGTTTATTAATATATTTTCCGCTAATCATTTTAACTTGATTCCATATCGTTATAGGAGATGTTTCCAAAGTTTCATGGGATTTATATAGTTTTAGCGCCTCTTTCCTTGTAATGATAGCTTGTGTACAATCACTGTCCCACCAAGGCGGTGGGACTTAACTTTAGGAATGGATATGTTAGCACTTGTTTCTATAGCAGATAAAAGGATATTTGGGTCAATTTCATTTAATGAAGTGTTGTGTATTAATTCATTTACATGTTTTTTTGAAGTTTGGTCAATCTGCCGCATTTGTATTCCATTTACAAGTTGTTTTCTTTTTGGCCATAAATTCAAGCTGAGTATTAATGGTAATTTGAATTACATAGTGGTCCGATCCTAGAGTATCTTCGCAGATGGTCCAAAGAATGTTGGTACTAAGGTAAGAAGAGGAAAGTCTATAGCCGACTTATTTTGGTTAGGTGTAAATAACCTGGTTTCACAACCATTATTTAAAAGATTAATTAAAAAGCACTAAAAACCTTTCTTCACAATTTTATTTAAATTAACAGATATATATTTCGGACACAAAGTGACCATTATCAATGTTTTAATACTCAGTATTAAAACATTGATAATGGTCACTTTGTGTCCGAAATATATATCTGTTAATACTGAGTATTAAAACATTGATAATGGTCACTTTGTGTCCGAAATATATATCTGTTAATTTAAATAAAATTGTGAAGAAAGGTTTTTAGTACTTTTTAATTAATCAAGTTTACCTTCACGTAACTCACAAAAATCAAACTATTATTTAAAAGAATTAAATTTATCTCATCTAACAAATCGACTATAATTGAACCTTGGTTATCTTGGGAAGATGATCCCCACTTAGGATGATGGGCATTAAAATTACCACCGACTCTACATGAATGTTTATAGGGGTTAATAATCTCTAGCCAATCTTATATGGTGGACACATAGTTTGGTGGTTTATATATTGATATAATATGTACATCTTTATTATTGAGTTGTATAGTGATACCACAATGTTCGATTTTACATCGCGCATTGTATACGATTGGGATTTCCCTGTAATGGATTCTGTTATGAATTAATGTCATAAAACCACCTTTTCCGTTACTACGGTCTTTTGGAATCGAGGAGTAGCCATTAATATTGAATACACAATTTGGCTTCAGCCAAGTCTCCGAAATTGGGGCAATATCGACATTATCTTTATTAAGGTATTGAATTAGACTATATTCATTTGCTAGAACAGATCACAGCTAGTCACTAGCAGTAGTTTTTTCACATTACAGCTTGATATCATATGCATACAAGAGATAATTACAGGTAAATGCTCTACAAATATTATTTAGGTATATAATGAACAAAATGTTGACCCCTGAGGAACACCACATTTGGCTACATATAACTTAGAGCGTAAGCCCAAATAGTATACAAATTGACGTCTATCCGATAGGTATGAGCTGATGACATTTATGATAGTTCCATTAATATTATATTTGGATAAGGCTTGTAGCAGCTTATCATGGGGTATCTGATCAAAAGCCTTGCTTATGTCAGTGTAGATAACATCAACCTGCTTACATTGGTCCAATTTTTCTGAAATATATTGTGTAAAATTTAACAATTTTGAAACCGTTGATCGCTTCTTGATAAATTGATGTTGTTTCGGGCTACGGAAGGAAGAAGCCGCGTTGTATATTAAATCATATAGTACGGCCTCAAAGATTTGTGAAAAATTAGAAACAAGCGAAAAAGGCCTATAGTTTTTCATACAATTTCTATCACCATTTTTAAAGACAGGTGTTACTTTAGACAGTTTCAATACTTCCGGAAATATACTCTGAGATAAAATTAAATTGTTTGGAAAACGCATTGGCACATTGTTTCACCATAAAAGTCGGAACATTATCAGGTCCTATAGTTAATTTTACTGCGACACATCACTAAATCGTCCTTAATCTTAAGATTGCCCAACAAAGTGGAATTGTCAACACTGTTTGCATAGACGTCATAGGCCGTGGTGGTATTTGCACTAAACAGTCCTCTAAATTGATCAGCAAAACCTTGAACAATATCTTTTTACGTTTATTAACGAACGACCAGAATTTATCAGATTACTATTGTTATTATTATTATCTTGCGTTTTATGGATATATTTCTTGTACGCACGTCGAATTTGTCTCTTAAGAGATTATCGAATTTGTTCAAAACGAGATCTTCTATCACTTTCAATTGATGACGATGTCTCTTTCTACTTCACCATTCTAATGTTTTCGAAGTATACCAAGGTGGATAGGTACTGTGTTTACTTCTGGGTTGAATTTTGAATATATGTTTGTTAAATAAAGAATATAATATGTTATAGAATTGAGAACATGCACCATCCAAATTAGATATTCTATTAGAAATGACAATTAGGAGATCCTGATATGATAAGCCTAGGCGGGCTGCTTTAAAATTATATTATTTATGTTGACTGCTATTAGAATGCGACAAAAAGTTAATATAATTATGAAAAGCAAGTTCGAAAGACCATGCAGGATGGTGTAAATCTTCGTCAGTCAGGATTTCACTCGGTTTCTCTATGGTACATTAAAAAGACTCGGGAATATTTATCACATCCAGTAGTCTACCTCTATTATTGCATATGGAGTTGCATTGTCTTAGATTTACTAGTGAGAGAAAATTCGTAAGCCTTAACACTTTGCGACATGAGAAACTTTGATTCGCACATGCATAATTTGAATAAGTTGAAATAACCGCAGACAATTAAATCATAAGCTTCAAATCGCTCCGAAAGATGCTCAAATAATGCCACACAATCATCATTATAATGTACGTTTTAGTCTGAAGGGTAATTGATGTAGCAAAAATGTCAATGTTAATTACTGGCGAAAAAATGGGAAGTTGTTTTGCCTGAATTAAATTATTAATTGCTATCAAACTCCTTTACCTTTATAATATTGTCTGTCTGAACGAAAAACGTCAAAAGAGTCCGGAAAAAGTTCACTATTAAGCACACCATCTGTTAATCACGTATCCGTAAGAAGTACCAAGTCATAGCTACACATTCCCAAATTATTATAGAAAGATAAAGTTTTTGATTTGAGGCCTCGGGCATTCTGATAATAAACTGAAGTATAAGTCTATTGAGAACGATTTCGTTTTTTCTTTCGACGTTAAGTTTAACAATTTTTGGTACCCCATGAAAAAATTTTATAGATAAATTTTGTTCACTTTCGTCAATTCGTTGAGCCATATTGCCTTTCGAGTTCTTTTAGATATGTTTGTTGCTGCGGTGTGCGATCAGACTGGACATTGGTTTTACCCATACACCTACTCTTCGATAGAATTTGTTTAGCACAATTAATATCCGGTAAAACAACTTTTTGAGGACGACATGTATTGAATTTCTTTCTCAATCTGTATACCTTGAACGGATCAACAGTTTCATTGACAGAAATCAGAATCTCTTTAACAGCAATTTTGTAATGAGAAAGTCTTTTATATCAATATCATCAGATTCCGGAATATTTAATATTATGATATTCTTAGCCCTAAGTTTTCCAACTCATTAATAATATCGAACGTTAGTCTACCTGTGTGATGCGCATTGAATCTTAAAGACTTAGAAGATTTACTCATTTGGTTTTTAAGAGTATTTAGTTCATCGCAAAGAGAGCGATTATCCTTCTCAACTGCCGCCACTTCAGCATTAATATTGTTAATTTCTGACCAAATACTAAGTAAAATATCATTTCTAAATTGCGAGAACTGCGCTTGCAATACTTTGCTAAGACTTTTTTTAAACAAAACCTCTAGGGCGTTTGGTTTGGTTTGTAATACATTTTGTAAATCATTATTCACGTCCTCATCATTTTGACAACACGCAAATTCATCTTCGTTAATAAAAAAGCAGTTTTGATGCGCAATGAACAGCTGAGATAGTAACTACGACCACAGTGAGCTAATTTATATTACATAACTCTTTTACGCTCTATCTTGGTATTTTTAATGCTTTTTGAAACCTTTAAGGTCAATATAAGAATAAAAAATACCGTAATTCAGAAATTTAAATATCTGAGATGATGGATCATGGAATCACACAATCCCTTTGACGAGATAAAGTGCCAGATTCGTATTTCAAAACCTAAAACTCTTATTAACAAATAATTCACTGTACCCAACAACTAGGGAGCGGTTTGCAAGACACTTGGGCTATGCTTCACTACAGTTGTGAAACATAGACGCTCACCACATGAAACATTAACACAATTGTAGATTTTAAATGGGGATTCATCGAAGGCTGCTTAGAATACCGTAGACAAGCAAAACCCACTACAAGAAGTCATAGAATAGGTCACGGCAGACTTATATTATAGACCTATACCTAAGACAGCAGAGTACCTAAATATAAAATCCTACAAAAATAGAAGAAATATATCCACCTTATGACGCAAAAAAAAAACCGTCATGGCTGCGCAATCTACGGTAAAAGACTGGTATGAACACTGATGATCTCCTTCACGCGGCCCAGAATGGAGAAAATTTTAGAACAATCACAAACATGACCGCCGGCCATCGTTACCTAGAAAGCACAACACTTAAGAAGAAGAAAATAATTGATTATAATATACAGAATTTTTTCCAAAAGTATCGGTTAAATAACATTCTAGTCAAGTTGTTCCTATTTATTCTTCAATCTACCATTAAATGTCTTATTCAAAAACATAAGTAGGTACTTGAAGTTCATTCATGAAGTAAATTGGCTGTGTAATACATTGTTGCTCTATCTTATAAGAACTATGTGGTACAAGGTAGCTAATTTTATTAAATATTTTGCCTGAATCCCATTGTTGTTAAAATTCCAGATATTGCTAAAAAGTTAAATTATTAATCAGGAAAAAAAGGCCTATAACATTTTGAGCAGTGATTCTAGATCTACATTTTTTGCGGGGGCATCTTCAGTTATAACAGTTAATATTTTCATTTAAATAAAATTATATTTATCAAAAAAATCGTTGTTGAGGAAGTAGCTATTCTCTCTGAAATTCAAAATTATCTTCACTTAATTTCTGTAGCAGGCAAAATTTGATGGTTAGTACTTTTTATATATCAATACTCTTTTTAAATGATCCTCTAATCACATCATGATTTAATACCAACTGTTGCAAAAAAGCTTTGTACTTTTTGCCTTTATGTATTATTTAGTTATTATATTTTCTGTATGTTTTTTTCCTTTGACCTCTGAATATTCTATTATTAATGTAACTAAATAATGCTTTAGAAGACAACAAGGCATTGGTCCGGATTTTGACAGATGATGAGAGAAAGCTAACAGCAAACGAGAAAATTCAATATTGGCAGTTTCCACTTTGAAGATCATGGTTACAATTTACTGAGATATGAAAGGTATGTTGCTCGTAGAATTTAGTTTAGTTTAGTTAGCTTAGTTTATTTTTTTTACAAGATCTATTTAAAAAAGTAATACATAAAATACATACACAAATACAATAAATCACTTAAAAGCATAGACCTTGAAGGCGGAGTTCACGAGTTTTCATGTTCTTCCACTCGACCCATTATATTTGGCTGCTGGTGGTAATTCTCATCGGGTGATGGTGGCCACTGCGGCAATATTTTAGCCATTTCTGGCGTATTTACGTCTAATTTTTGGAGACTTTTTATTAGATATTGAGGAGAAAGAATAAATTCTGACCAGTGTTATGAAATATTGAGGACGTGACCAAGTCATCAGGTCATCAGCGTTGCTAGAGAAGTTTAAACAAAAATGTCTTCACCGCCTCACTGATGACAACTTTCATATTAACCACAAAATTTAAAGAATTATTATATATAAAACACATATAAAACGGATTCTAATAGACGATAACAAACTGATTGGCCATTGACGACTATAAAATGAGGATAAGCAATTACCAATCTAGTTTCATGCGTAAAATTATCGACATATCTGCTTGACAATGACCAACATCGAAACTAGTCGGAGAAATATAAAACTGTGAAAACAAAACCAACTGTTTTAATAATTCTTCTAATTTACATAAAAATATTATATGTTCTCATCATTTGTATTTCATAATTAATTATTAAAGAACTATTTCCTTAATTATACTTCACTGAATGTTTTCATTTGATTGATTAAGTATATACTTACTTGTTGAAAATTCGCATTTAAGATTTTATGATTTCTAATGTTAAGAATGTTACATTACAATATGGCTTCTTAAGAATTTTAAAGAATGCACAGTCACAGCCAATAAGTATTAACGTTAACAGTAGTGACCTGCAAAGAATGATATAAATGCCATTAGAAGCATCAGACTTTAAGGTGAACCCTTACTACGCAGAACAATTATTTGTTATCAAAAAATTTAATTCCAGTCGCTTTTTGTAATGTATGAAGACAATTTCTTCATTCAATGTTTTTAATAAGTGCTGAGAGCCATAGAGCACTGCGATTAGTATATTCCCAGAAATTCAATATTATTGGTAAGGTCAGTTAACTTCCTAGAAGGCCATGTCCTGATCTGTTAGCCAGTGCTACACACACGCATAGGATGTGCTCGTTTCATCTGTCAAACCACACAGTCTACAAGTAGTTGTCCAATTTACCCATCTTGTAAAGATGATACTTTACTTAGTAATGTTCTACAAGGAGACACGTAGCGAGTCTAGCTATTTACCTCTTCTAGGCAAGAGGTCAATAAACATTATGACCTTGTGTACTTATCCAGTGCCCTGTTTGCACTCTTTGTTCTGTACACTACCTTACTTATAGCCACTCATTAGACAATCTTTTCTGATTTGTTTTTGCAGAGGAAGTAGGTGTAGTACAGTTTCCATTTCTTCATAGCCCCGTGATGCTGAAGACAGGTCATTCTATGAAGAGTTTGAAGTTTCGTTTTTTTGTAATAATGGGTCTTACTACCATAATGTACAGCCAATGTATCATCTTGGGCTTCAGTCCTCATGATCTACCAAAGAGCCTGCGGTATATCCATAGTGATACTGTAGCTTTGCAGATTAGATTATTTTTTTAGGTGCGCGTTCTAATTCAATTTCCTGTCCAGTATTACACCTAGATATATCACCTGATCGAACAGCGCAATTTCTTGTATATTTATTTTAGGAGCTTTGATATTCAGATATTCAGCTTTCTACGATTAGTGTAAGATACCACCACAGTTTTGTAAAGATGAAGGATCATTTTTCCACGGTTTTGAAGGTTGCGTTGTCAAATGCATTGTCAATATTGACGAAAATACTTAATACAATCTCCTTATGTTGTAGTGAGGCTTCTATACCTGTTATGAGGCTGCTATACCTGCTGTAAAGCTTCTGTACCTGTTGTGAGGCCGTGAAGTGTATTCACAATAGATTTGCCAGGTTGACAGGCAAACTTGTCCTTACCGAGCGGATTTTGCTCCTTATATCGTTGACTTGAGAATAAATGAAGTGAGGCTAATTGGGCGATTGAATTTGGCATCATCGGGTCGCCTTCAGTCCGCTTTGGGGATAAATATCAACACGTCTCTTTTTATTTCATTAGAATATAGCCTAGCAAAAGAATAGCTTTTTAAACCATCTGCATATAAGGATCTATTATATCTAGTCGCTGCTGTAGTACTGCAAGGAAAATACCATCTGAGCCCGCTTTTTTAAAGGGTCACTAATTACCTATTTTTTTGTGGCCAAGAGTTAACAGTCCTAAGTTTGCTTTCTCTGGTAGGTAAATATATTCTTCTTTTCGTAGATTGATCAGTTTTTCTTGGGAGTCCAGAGATGTTAACAACACATATGCAAAGTACTATAAGGAGATATCAATGTTTAACAATTATATAATGGAGGCCCATTGTTAAAAAATAGCTTCCATCCAAAGTTTGATCGGATTTTCCAAACATTTGAACCTTTGATAAAATATAGAACAGAGAATGAATAATATTCTGTTTTACTTTTACTTTTGAGTGCGGCAACATAAGTTCCTTTTTTAAAATATGCGGCGCCATTCTGTTAGTTAATATCGTAGCGGGGTCTCGTTCGAGAGGGGGGGAGGGCTATAAAGTTCTTCCGACAGTCATGCGTTGGAATAGTAAAGAGTATGCGTTTGCCTACTTTGTGAGCGGATTTTATGTGGTCGACTTTCGGATGCGCTTTAATTTAGCCCCGTTGGTCACTGTCCCGCATCGGAAATCAATTTGTCATGTGGGTTACTACCTTCTGACAAACTGAAAGTGCGGCACGACGAAGAACTGTAGTCCCTCGACGCATTAGAAAACCTGAGAACATTGAGGCAGTGAGAGCTTCAGTGTTTTGACCACCACGGCTTCTGCGCGCAAACACATGTTTGTCCTTGGACTTTCCAATCGTTGTATGAGAATAATTCTTCATGATGATCTTCATTGTGCAGGATCTTTCAGAACGTGACTTCAATTCTCGGAGAAACGCGTGTGAGATTCTCCTCGAAGTCGTTCCTGAGGACTTTATTGTTATTTTTTGTGATGAAGCCTATTTTCAATTGTCAACAAACATAACATTGGGCTGTCACCAATCCTCGAGATTGTATCAAAGGCCTTTGCATCCTCGTAAAATCACAGTGAGGTGGACAATTTCCTCAGCAGGAATGATTGGTTCTTGGTCCTACGAAGAAAAGTCGCAGTGTCAGTGTATTTGGACAGGTGTGTAAACATGTTACAGGATTTGTTTTCCACGACTCGATTAGTTAGATTTTGAAATCCCGTGTTTATGTGAACCTACATGATTTGAAGACCAACATCCACGAAGGAATTGCTAACAAAACTCGTACTAGACTGGAATAAGTCATGATAAACGCCAGAAATCGGTTTACTCAGTTATGGAGAATGGGAGATTTGATGTTCAAAACATTCTAAAACAAAACTCTATGTATGTACCTTCAATTTGAAAAACAAATAATTTTTTCTGATTTATATAATAGGTTTTATTCATTTTTGAAAGAAGTTTTGTAGTTTTGTTGCCGCACCCTGTACATGACTACTGTATACTGTACTCTAATATGTATTTAATACAATGCATATAAGCCCTTAACATCATTTCCAAAATGATTCCTCTAACATTCGGGAAATGTGCGCAGCTTCAATAATTTATGTCTTAAAAAGAAATGAAATCATGGAATTTTCTCGTCCGCACTCTTTGTTTCCTGAAAACGTGCCGCTTAAGAAAATAAGAACCTTAAAAACCCAACACGTATCGACATTAAATTTGCGGACCCTTATCGCCGGGAGGAATGCGGAGGCCATTAGAAATGCACTTAGAAATATTTGCTTTGGCACGTGTCCCTTCAGACCCTCCTTATCGCCAACACTTTTTTTTCGCGTCCCGCTCGTTACTTTTTATTACCAGCAGGGATATTTTTGCATTCCAGTCGATAAAACTGCTATCGGTATTGAAATAAATTGATTTATTATTCTTTGTTGTTGTAATATAAATGGTATTACCAAAAAATAAAATAAAATATTGTTTATTTCATAAATTAAATTCGTTCATATTGTAATATAGAACTATAAGATAACGATGAATTAAATTCTCACTTAACCCGTTGTGAAACAATTTTATATTGATTAGAGGTTAATTAAAACTTAATTAATATAGGATAACATTAAAAATATAAAGGCTAAATATAGAAACAAATATTATTAACTCAATTTCACTTTTTGGCGATGAAGTATTATTAAAAGCATTAGTAGAATAATCTATGTTACAGGGTGGATAAAATATAAATAAGAAATGAGACCTTCAATATACTGAGAAGTATGTCTAATTTCTTATTTATATTTATTAATAAAAGCCACTATATATCGATGGTGTATGGAAATCAGTTGTAGTTGTAGTTGTCTTAGTGTGGGAGTTCGTGAAAGTCTATCAAAATCGCGTGTTGTTCAAGAAAACCTTCATGGTGTGCATAAACTGATATTGAAGGATTACCATGTCATTGTGGGATTTTAAAATTCTTGGGTATACGTGGGATTAGCATACAATTAATATTGTATGAACTTTTGGGAGTTAAAAATATGTTCACGTTGGATCATAAATAATTTAACAATCACTCGAAAAAGGCTTGTGTCAATTGGATGAAAGAAATGCTCAAGAAATACGATTACGAAGCTTCAAAACACGTCCATCGCGTTGTAACAGATATCATATCAAGGATATATGCATATCAGCATACTACCGTATGAATCTTCGAGGATAAGCCAAATCCAACAAAAGTTGTTCACGTTTTTCAAAGCAAATGATCGCATGTTTTTTCGAAAAAAAGGTAAATTTCGTGCCGAAGACTAGAATAATTCGAGCCCATATAAGGCTCAAACGAAAGATTTTTTGAAAATTGAAAAAGTCGAGTTGTTGGATCATCTGCACTAGAGTCCTAATTTGCCACTTTTATTATTCTGGCAAATCAAAAACGAATTTCGAGTTCAACATTTTTCGACGTTTGAAGAAACAGTTGATATGCGTGCTTAGGAAGTATTTTAGTTTTTTTAAAGATTTTTTCTTAATTTTTTTTATTCTTTCATTTGTAGTTTTATACAGATTCAAATAATTTAGAAAGAATACACATAATGAAATCAATTGAAATCAATTAAAATCACAATGGTAAATGATTAATGAATCAATTAAGAAACTTATTGATTCGATTTATTTTATCCTATTGAAATAAAATAAAATAATATCAAATTGCGTTTAGTTCAAAAATAATCTCGACTAAAATCTTATCGTAAGGATATATTACGATAAACCTATCAAGTGATCGGTAACCGTCTGTGCATTAAAATGGAATTTAAATTTTCCGCATCAGTTTATGAGAAAGATAAATTTAAAAGTGGAAAACGCGGCATAAATCCATTCACGATATGTGATCTTCCCGCGGGCAACCAGCTGCAGACAATAATGCATTTTGACGTTTCAATTTGGCGTTTGATAAATTTCCAATACGGCGGAAAATGCGCGGCATTATTTCAGAGCCTGTACACATCTCCGCAAGGATTTGTAGTACTTACATCCAACAACGTTCAATCATCATTCATCATTTAATATACACGGGCTCTTTTAGATTGTCAAAATGTTACATCTGTGACCAAAACTTATCAAATGCTATAATTTATAGATAAGAATTTAAATATTTATTTTTATCATTAAATTTTAATTTTATGCTAATGTATTTATTATTACTATTATATTATAATCTTATACTATATATTTTATATTCTTTTAGGTTTAACAACATATGTATATTATTGGGAAAAATTCTATCTGTTTTCTAAATAATGACACTTATTAGCTTTTCTAGATAATGATCACATGATTAGATAAATTATATGCTCGTTATAAGGAGGGGAGTTCTCAAAAATTTGGAAGAGGTCTAAACAGACTTGTAAGCTAAATAAAACCTTAATTTACCATTGTCTGGAAGTTGCCTTTACATAATAACTTTTATGATGTGTTTAGAAAACGAACAACACAAAATACGTTACTTTGTACTCAACGTGATTTAAGTTATGTAATGGTAGCTATTAGTTACGCATGGTGGTGCTTTAGTAAGAGGTACAAAGGTAATAGTATATATCTGATAATATTATATGCTTTCGTTGACAAAACATACAAGTACCACTTTCTCTTTGAGTAAAATCACCCATTATAACTGACAACAACAAATTATTAGTCTATGTTAATTTTTGACAATGGTTCCCTCTCTATTTTTAACATGCCTTGTTTTTTGTCTAGCAATTTGTCTTTCAGTCGTCTAAAATATCCTCAATAAAGTTACTTTCAGATTTTCTTTACGTGCTTTAGAACTTAATAGATATTTATTTTTCAAACATCTAGAATTTTACAAGCATAATTTTCATTTTCGAAAACGAAACATTATTTTCTGTTTTAATTGTATAAATTTTCTTAAAGTTCTCCTTTCAAACTCTTAGATTTTTCAGTAAAGTTTCCTCCAAATTTTTAAAATGTTCTTCAAAAGCTCTAGAATTTATCAGAAATTTCTTGCTTTGTATTACAAATGTTTAACATTCAGGATTCTAAAATATTTTTCAAAAGTTCTAAAATTTAAAAGCGGTGCTTGCTTTATATTACAAAAATGTAGCATCTTAATTTTTAAAATTTATTATTAAATTATCTAATATTCTGTAAGAGTTTTATCAGCAATTTATTTCTTAAATCTCTAAAATTTTGTAGATTTTTAATTATAATTTTGTCTAATCGAAATTTTAATCAAATTAGTTGATTTTTCTGAAAGTATTCATTATTTCTTGTTTTTAGTTTTGGATTTTCATGCATTCAATCAAACTAGAAATTTAAAAGAATAACAATTTGCGGATAGTATTTCTAGAATTTTGCAGACTTTTTCATTGAGTTCCTAGAAATATAAAATTAAAGAAATATTAATATGCAAAATTCTAAAATTACCGAAAATCGCAATCTTGAAAAATGCAGATGATATAAAGCAAGAAATATATAAAATTCTTTAGAAATTGAAGATAAATAACACATGAATAGTTGTAGAAATCTGAAAATAATTTTCTTTTATTTTACAGATGTGTAGAATTTTTAAGTGAATTTCGTTTATAATAATTTTCGATAGCTTTGGAATTTATCAGAAATAGAAAAATAAATTAACTACTAAGTAGCTTTAAACCATTTAGAATTGTTAAAATTGATTTAAAACTGAATAAAGGAGGAAAATTTTGAAATCAGATTGTTTTTTAGATATATTTAAATAAAAAATTAAAAATCAACCACTATTATTTATTAGATATATTATAGATATCGTCAATCAGTTCATGAATATTGTATTAATTTGCCGTATGCACGTCGATTCATACGCAAGTGTAATACCGTTTGGGGGTAGACGAAAAAAAGGTTCGAGAGGAATGGAATATTTCGAGTCTTCATCAAAGAATAAAAAAAATTATGATTATAAATGTAATATGGAAACGTCAAGAGCTGTTTAAGAAACGATGAATTAATTTTTCACCTAACTTGTGGTGAACTACTTATTTATTAATTCGTTTCTTAATTATAACGCTTGGTTTTGTGTTACGTCTTTTTATTTTTCTCCGACTAGTTTTGCATATAGGTCATTCTCAAGGAGATACAAAATTAAAAATTTTCCACTAGTTATACAGATAAAAGTAAGGTATTTTTCTAAATTTTAACTCGAAATCTGATGACAAGTTAGACGCCTTTAAACTTCAAGACATTAAAAGTTTATTATTATTAATATTATTTATTTTAATATTGAATAAAAATGTGTGTAGATTTGATTGATTTAGGGATTTTTTTCAAATCTAGAAATTTCTAGAATTTGTTGACTTTATAGTTTAAATTTTTCAGAATCAAATTTATTTCAAGATTATTAGACTTTAATAATAATACACATTTTTATTGACAAACTATACATATTTACATTTAAATAATAAATACTGGATGATGTGTTAGTGAATTAGTTCGTCAAAAGGCTATCGACCAGAGGTCATTCTGCCTTGCTTTGTCGAGTCATATGGCGTCAGTGGCGTTAATGGGTAGATGGATGAAACGATGAGATGAAATCAAATATGGTTGAATTAGGATTTTTAAATTTGCGGTTTAAACTAGGATTTCTAGGAATACAATATAAGGATAATATGTGAAAGTTAAAAGGATTTTTGGAGAATATTTCAGATAGGAATCAAATCAATATTGCGGGAGGTTGGATTGTTAGGATTGGGATAGAGGGCACAACCATAGTCCAGTAATGGGCGGCAAATCATCTTGTATATTTTGACTGTTGTTTTGCTAGTAATCCCATCATTTCTGTATGTTAAACATCTGAAATATTTTGACCTGATTGTTATTTTGCTTTTAATTATAGCTGTGTGCTTTTTGAAATTGATTTTAGGGTCTATGGTTATGCCTAGGTATTTATCGGAAGTTGAAGGAGGGATAATAGTTTAGGAAATTGAAACATTGTAAGGGGAATTGGTGCGATGGTATGGAATTAGGAGCTGTGATTTTTGGGGGATTAATATAAATACGCCATTTTGCAAACCAGTGTTGCAGGGAGTCAATAAACTCTTGAAGGAATTGGAGAGCTTTTGGTAACGTAGGAGCATGAGTAATTAGGGAAGTATCATCTGCAAATTGCAAGAGATATTTGGAAGGATTGAAGTGGAGAGGATCAGGATTATAAATGTCTGAGCTAAAAGTGTTGTATAATAGAGGTGAAAGGGGAGAACCTTGAGAGAAGAGAAATAGTTGTGAATTTTTACTTTTAGGGATCTATTAGAGAGGAATTGTTTAATGATAAAAATGATATGGTGAGGGGGTATTTGAGCCTTGGTGCCAGACAGAATCAAATGCTTTCTGAACTTTCAGAAATAATGCTGCAGAAGCTCTACCTTCAAAATGAGCAGTCCGGATAATGGAGGCTAGGATGGTTAGAGGAAGAGAAGTTGAACCACGTGGAAAAAATCCAAATTGATATTTAGGAATGTGGTTAGAAATTAGAGAAAGGATTTTGGTTTTAAGAAGGAATTCATACAATTTTCCAATAACAGGTAGGAGTGTGATAGGACGATAGCTGGTTAGTAAATTGGGGGGTTGGTCGCGTTTGGGAATGCAAATAATAATTCCTCTTTTCCACACTTCTGGAAAGTATTGATTTTTGTATAGGAAATTAATATTGTTGAGGATGTAGTCGTGTGTAAGGAATGGAAAGAATTTGAGGATGTGTCTGTGTATATTGTCATGTCCAGTCGCTATATTTGTTGAGGAGGGTCTAGAGGGATTTTTATTTGGAAACGAATGGCAAGGTGATCGGAACACAAATCAGGAACTAGATTGACGGAGTGAATAAGGTTGTGGATATTTTGTGTGCAAAGTAATACGTCCGGGGTGGTGGCTTGCGAGTTATTCATAATGAAGGTTGGGGGAGTGGGAATGCGTTTGAAGTTTGAATTAGAAAGGAATGAGGACATATGACGGGATTTGGATTTGTTCAGATTAAAATCACCTAAAATAATGGCGTTGTCAAATAGGGATGCTTTAATAAATATGGAATCATCAATTGAGGAATGGGGATGTATATATACAAGGAACAAGTTAATTTGGAAAGAGGGAAATGTTAAAGTAAAGTGAAGGCAATCATTTAGTGGGTTGTTAATTCTTGGGGTTATTAGACTTTATTATTTCGAATTTTTAGACTTTTCTTTCCTGTATCTTCCAATTGTTAATTCTAAAATTTTAGAACCCTCAATGAAACTGCTAGAAATTTGAAGAAAATCACTAAAGCAATCCAGAAATCTAAGAAAACAGTCTGATAGAGGGTGATTTCAAAATATTCCTCCTTTATTCAGTTTTGAATCAATTTTTTGATTCCAGCAACTAGAACTATTGAATTGAATTGAATTGAAATTTATTGATCTATTACATTGTTAATTTACAATATTAGACAAGTCAATACAATACAATACATAAATAAATAGACACATAAAACAAAATGGTGTAATCAATAATACAAAATTAAAAAGAGAAACATAAATTAAATAAATTAGTACTATAACAGAATTAAGTCGATTTAAAAGTATAGTCATATAAAGGTAAAGTCAACTGGACACTTCTAAGAGAACCTATAGTTTTGAAAGTCTTTTATGCTATAAAATGCTTGTTGTTGTAAAAATGCTTTTAATGTATACTTAAATCTGCTATTGTTGCTATTGAGTGTTGACCAAGATTGAGGAAGTTTGTTATAAAGATCAATTCCGGATTGATGAGGTGAATTTTCAAAAAATGTATGCTTATGGTACTATTTTTTCCTTGTTACGTGTTGTGGAATTATGGATGTCTCGATGTTTTAGAAATAATGATTTATTACAGTGAATGTACTTTAAAATATGTGGGATAAAAATGCATGGGAGTGTTAATATTTTGTATTGAATAAATTTAGGTTTACAAGTTTCTGTGTACTTTAAGTTGAACATTAAGCGAATAATTCTTTTTTGTAATATACATAATCTATTCAATTCGGTGGATCGACCCCAAATGCAAATGTTATAAGAAATATGTGAGTAAACTAGAGCATAATAGATATTGATGATATAATCAAAACTTTATATTTGACAGTATATTTCCTATTATTTAGAAATGTCATAATCCAGCTGTTCATGTAATCACGAAAGCCCATATTGTATGTTTTTTTTGTAATATATCGTGATTTATGGAAGACTTTTCTAAGGTCAAGCATTACAATGAAGAATTTTTTATTTAATTCCAGCATATTTAGTGTGCTCTGAATTAAATTTACGGTAGCGGTTTCTGTAGATTTCCGTATTGTTTGTCGTTTAAAATATTAACTTTATAAAGAAAAGCAACTATTTTTTGGCAGATGATTATTTCAATTATTTTGGAAAGAACAAACAATAAACAAATAGGCCTATGATTTTCTATAGTCTCCTCATCTTTTTTTGGAACTGGTATCACATATGATTGTTTTAGAGACGTAGGAAATTTTCCTTGTATTAAAGAACTGTTAATAATACTTGTTAGATAAGGGGCAATGATATCTGCAGTTCTTTTGAATAATTTTACCGGAATTTCATCAATCCCTGTTGAGCGAGTGTTTCTTAATTTCGATATTGTATCGACCACTTCATCAACTGAGACCGGAGTAAAGAAAAACGTATTGGCAAAAGAAATAGTGTTTGATGGATGTTCACCATCATTTAATGTAATCAAATGTTTTACTGAATTTTCAAAATAATTGGCAGGAAGTTCATTAGCAATAGCGATATTAGATTGACCCGTCTCGATGTAAATATTTTTTTACTTTTAAATTGGACTAAGTTCCACAAAGCCTTTTGCTCCCTACTAGTTAAATGTTTGACTTCATTATATAGTTGTTGTAAATTCGCAGAAAACACAATTTTATTTGAAATATTGGTATTTCGCTATATTCTGTACTTTTTAATTGGTAATGCTATGTTAAAACACCATTTAAGGTGTTCGTGAAAATGTTCAAATAGGATGTCAACGTCAGTATCATTAGGCCACATAGGAAATATCCTGGTTTTGTTGAAATGATGTTTAAATTCGTTAACGTTTATTTTTGAAAATTGGCGTTTATTTACATGGGAGATAGAATTTTTGTTAATTTTTTTAATTTTTATGCTTAGAAACTGTGCGTCGTGATCGGAAGGGGCCAGGATCAAAATTACATGTACACTGTACTATATCCATATTATTTATTAATACATAATCTATAGAAGTTTTTGAAATATCTTCTGAATTAGGAAACTTTTGAATTCTAGTGGCATCATTTATTAGGGAAAATAGTTTATGAGCATTAATTAGATCTCTTAGGTCTCCGCATATGACGATGATTTCGAATTGATTAGTTATAGTATCTAATAGTCGGTTACATTGATTAAAAAATAATTCAGTTTTATCGCTAAAATTATTAGAGGGTGTATAGATTGAAATTATGCATGTTTTTTTATCAATTGATATCCCGCAACATTCTATAACGTCTCGAATTGATAAATTGTTTATAAAATTTAACGGTTTGCAAAATTCAATTAAATTCGTTTTTACTAATATAGCAGTTTCTCCATGTGGGTTATTTATTCTATAAAAATTCGCGATCATTTAGCGTTTAAATTATTTATAGAATTATTAGAACAATATTTTTTAAACTGCTTTCCATTGAAAAAGACCGCAACAAAAATGAACCATGTAGTTTGGTACAATAATGATCTTAAACGAATCAGCGAGAACCTCTCTCTGGTAAAAGAAGCGAGTATAAGGCATGCTGAACTTAAGCAAATATATGCTAAATTAAAAGCAGATTACAAATGTGCTCTAAGAAATTCTAAAAAATGCTAATGCAAACAACATTGCAAAATCAAGCAATAAAGCAAAGGCAATGTGGTCATTAATAAGATATAAACAACCGAACTGTGATAACATAAACTGTAATATACAACCTGATGATTTTAATAAATTCTTCACCACTATTTTTAGGTCCATACAATCCGACTGGCTACCTTTGCAGATAGATGCATTGGTATTTATTAATACAAGAACTACACTTACAAATTACTTGGCCTTTAGGGAAGTGAGTGAAAATAAGGTACGCGAAGCAATAATGTCTCTAAAAAATTCAAATGCTCAGGATATATATGGTATGACATGTGGGGCAATTAAATATGTGACAGACGTAATTATAACACCTCTCACTAAATTAATAAATAGGTGTATTCAAAACCAAGAATTTCCGACATGTCTAAAAATAGCTAATGTCATACCGATACATAAAAAAGGATCCGTCTCAGATATAACTATCGTTCGATTTCTCTACTGCCTATCATTTCCAAAATATTTGAGAGATTGCTTTTTAATTAAATTGTATCTTTTCTTGATGAAAATGAACTACTGACCGACAATCAATATGGTTTTTGTGCTGGCCGCTCAACGAAGAGCGCGGTTATGGCTTTTGTTGAGAAAATCATGGCTGGCTTTGAAGCTGGCCAGTAGTCAGCAACCTCATTCTTTGACCTCAGCAAGGCCTTTGACTGCGTTCCTCATGACGTCTTGCTACGAAAATTGTATTTTTATAACATTGGACCATAAAATTGTCGACTAGTAAGTTCATATCTCAAAAATAGAACTCAGCTCCTAGCATTTAAGAACCACTCATCAGAATTTGCTGAGGTGTGGTGTACCTCAAGGCTCGATTTTGGGGCTTTTGTTATTTTTAATTTATGTAAACGACCTCGTCTTATATAAATACCGGGTCTATAATCATGTATGCAGATGACACAACATCAGTCACCAAATCTGATAGTTTTGTAAAAGCGCTACAACAAAGAATGGACATAGATAATGAAGTACTGACATGGTTTAGTTGCAACAAACTATCTCTCAATGTATCCAAGACCGAAACACTCACATTTTCTCTAAATTTTGGTAATAAAGAACACGGGTCTTGCAAGTTCCTAGGCTTGTGTCTTGATACTAAGCTGGGTTGGAAGGAACATGAGAGGGAACTCAGCAGTAAATTAAGTGGAGTCATTTACATACTCCGTATGCTAAGCAGTTCTGTGCCCTCAACAACACTTATTGCTGCATACCATGCTCTTTTTTAGTCCAGAATTAGCTACTATATACTAGCCTGGGGACACTCAAGTGTTGTTTCTAGAATATTTAGTCTCTAACATCGAGCTGTCCGAGTCATTGCGGGAATAGGATTTAGAGATGAGTCTAAGGAATACTTTCGTAGCCTCAAAGTACTTACTTTGCCGGGTCTGTTTGTATTTAAATGTTTATTAAATGTCTACAAAAATATTGAGACATATGTAACTCATGACTAAACACACGAATATAACAACAGAAGCTGTGATAAAATTTATTCTGAAAGATCAAGATTGTCTAGGTGCCAGAACAGTTTAAACTGTATAACTTACGAGTAATGATTGTGATTGCGTTGTGTTATTTACTGCGTTCCTGTTAATACTATTCGGTTACTTTGTATTTTTATTTATTGAAGCAAAGTACTGATTAAATTCAATGCTTACAGATTTTGCAATTGAAATTATGTTTCCATCTGAATTCTTTATTGAATTAACATTATTTATTTTCTTGTCGCGGTTTTCATTTATAATATTCCAACACTCTTTGTTTATGTTTTGACAATGCCTTAATCTGTTGCTATTATATGTTTGCTTTTCTTCATTAATTTTCGTATATGTATACCGTTTTAATTCCTTGTAACGCTCCGAATAATAATTGCTGTTTAGCGTTTTACTCAAAATAGACATTTCCCTCAATAATTGTAGTAGAGATCCATGTATTGTGTTTATTTTTTCCTTTATACGATTTATAGGCTACAATTGGAAATTATTGATTAAATGCGTTCAGTATTAGTTCATAAAATTTGTTGAATACATTATTGGCTCCAGATTCATTGGACAGTATATCCTCCCATTTTATGCTAGCTAATTTATTATAAAATAGAGATTTGTGAGCCTCGGTGAAGCATCTCAAATTTGAAATATTATTTTTATTCTGGCAGCTACCGTTGAAAGACAGTATTTGAAAAGTGTGGTCTGATATTGCGTTATCGATAACCTCAACGCGTTAATCATCTATGTCTGTAAATATGTTATCAATACAGGTGGATGGCGTTGATGTGATTCTGGTTGGTACATTAACTGTAGGCTTAACATTATATTCTCTCAACAAATTTAAGAGCCTATTTGAATTGTTATCTATTGGGTAGTAAATTAACATTTAAGTCGCCACATATAATTAATCGGTGTTTATGTGAAAGCTTTTCGAGACGACTTTCTGATAGATTATACAAAATTCGTTAAAATCATACAGGGAACAAATATTTACAATAATTTTAATATTAAAATTTACAGCGCATATTTCAAACGATTTTTCAATACAATTTTGAGTAACTATTTGTAAAGCAATAATGTCATTTCTAATTGCAATACACCCGCCACCCCGAATATATTTTGATCGATGGAAACAACTAATTATTTTAAAATTGCCAAATGAAAGATTTTGAATGTTGCTATCCGCCCAATGTTCAGTGATACATAATATATTAACATCATACTCTGCAGTAAGAAGTTTGAGGGCTGGAAGTTTTCCATTTAATCCCTGTATATTAAAGTGCATCACATTGATTTGCTGTTTAAATTTGCATTCAGAAAATCCTCTTGTGTTTTCAAAGTGGGAGATTTTCCTGTTTTTTTTCCTCCTTGTTTTTGGGGAAATAATATCTACTGATACATGCTCCTTTTGGCCACAACTGCTTGCTAAAAATTTAATCCTTTTTTAGTACGGAACACATATTTTAAACGATGCAACTCTATCGTTATTATTAAGTTGCAATTTTTCGCATTTCCCTTCACAATGGAGATAAAAATTTTGTTATTTCTGCTTCCGAGGTATTTTTATGCATACGTGTAAGGAAGATCCAGGCAAGTTTATCTACAGCTTTTAGCGATGACGTATTATTTTCGTTTTTTCCGACAGTAAAATTTCTGTGTTTAATATTATTCATTCGTTTTCCTTTAACTATTTTGAATCCTTCCTCCTTATTTTTCCGTTTCCCTGGTTAATCGCCTGTGTTGTGTGGGCGATGGTTTTTGTTTCTGGTTGCACATCGTTTGAAAATATGTCGGTATCTGCTTCCAAATTATGCTTCCTAGATGGTCTTGGTAATTCTTGATCAGATCTGTTATTTGTGTTAACGTTTACATTCAAATTGGGCGTCTCCTTAATAGATGTCGCTACGGACACAGAATTTTGATGTTTACATTTTAATTTGAGGTTACTTGAATACATTTTTCTAGTGCATCGATTTGAATGCTTTGTTTCTTTGTGGTATTGGTTTGTGAACTTTCTGAAGTTTTTTTAGGTTCTCGATGCTGTCCTGCATTTCCTTTAACATCTGACACATACTTGGTGTTACCTTTGTACATAGTTTGCAGGTCTCTCTAAGTGTTCTATAATTCATTAGCGAATTATCCTTAAGACCTCTAGAATTTTGCAGACATTTTTTTATCTATTTCATTTTTTCTTACAAATAATTATAACACAGACAGACAAACATTACTAAATGAGTTAAAAGCTCGTTTCATTGACTCATTTCGTATCGACACTCATATAAATTTCTTAGGTAATAGAATGTATATTGTCATGTTCGATATGGAACACACGTCATTCCACCAGTGGAACCAATTTTAGGTGTCCAAGTAGGTCACACAGAGGTGGTAAGGAATATCTAGTTTAAATGTCATATCTACGAACATCAATTAATTACCGAGAAAATCCCATCACCTGTCCCATTTCCTTTGTAATAATCCAATAGATGTAACCCTAATGGTAGAAACTAAAACCACCAAATCCTTTTCCTTCAAAAACTGGTCCTCAATCCAAATCCCATCTTCCATTCCTAACCAAAACATTCGTTCAATAGTAGCAGCCAGGCCAGGAATTAATCTGGGAAAAGCCAACCCTCCCAAAATAAATAATATAATGAATGAATGCCTGCACTGAACTATTGAACTTGCATCCTTCACATTCCATTTTTTTAATTTACAGCCATCACTCCTCCTTCATTGAAGGCACAATCGTTACAAAAGCATCCTTATATGACCACGTTGTCATAATTGGGGATTTTAACATCAATAAAATAAAAGCGAGGCAGCTTTCCTCTTTTATATCAAACTCAAACTTTGTACGTATTCATACTGACCCTACATTTATTATGTCTCAAAACCAATACACCACTCCCTACATTCTGTTATGTACAAGTAACATACAACACCTTCTTCAAAATGTTGTCCTAATCCCTGATCTTTGCTCAGACCATTTATCCATTCAATTTTCAATCCTACAACAACCTCCTATCCCAGACCCTCTAAAGTTATATATAAACATAAAGACTGCGACATTGATAAAGTGACCAAAGACTTAAATTACATCATTACAGCCCATCCGTAAGTTAACTCATCCTCTATTTCCTTATTCCTAAAGGCATTATCAGACTCTGTTAAGAAACACACAATAACATATACAAGAACATAATACAAATATCCACTCCCAAACGCCATACTAAGATTAATTAAATACAGAAGACAACTGTACCGAGACATACGATTGACAGATAACGGCGAATTAAAACAGAAATTGACTGACCTATGGACTACGACATGTAAGGACATCAACGATAAAAAAGGAAAGCAATACTGGGACGAAATTAAAAAATTGACTAAATACCGAAATCCTTGCTCAAAAATTCGCCACCAACCCTCATACCATTGACATCCTTACCCACATGTGTATCCCTCGCAATCCTTTAATCCTCGATACAAATACCCAGAAATCACCATTCATCAGTAAATTTCTGCATTTCATAATGACATTAGTGATCACGACGTTTGAAGAACAACCGACAGTTAATTCTGTTAGACATTAGCAATCATGACGTTTGTAAGACAGATAACTCCAGGCTGAAAGACCGCGGGTCGATAGCCGATTGACAGAAAAATAAATAAATGATTGTATAATATCATTGTCTTATTGTTAACCAAATGTAAATTATTTTCTTTTTTCTGTAAATTAAGATGTTTATTATTATTTAGAATTTTTAAGTGAATTTCGTTTAACTTTTTTTATGATTTTTTCGAGTGTTTTAGAATGTGTCTTTTTCATTTCTAGAATTTTGCAGACTTTATTGTTTAAATATTTCAGAATCTGCTCTTTTTTTAGGTTATGGATTCTTTGATACATTTTTTACAAGTTTCGTCAAGGATTCTAATGTTTGAAGGAACTTCTATAAATCTAAAAAAAAAAACTAGAATTATGGAAATTTAAAAAATAGAAAAAATTATTAGACTTTCAGTTTTCAGAAATCATTTCTTGTTTTACATTATTGGGAAAATAGGGCAACTTCTTTTACATATGTTTTAGAATTTTTTAAAGGACTCTAGAAATTATCAGCCGTTCGTATTTCCGATTACTAGAATTTCGCAAGCTTTTCTCTTTAATTTTTATCATTCTTATACCTTTTTATCCAAATTTTTCAGCATTTTTTGCGGGCTTTGTTCTTTCATTTTTTAAAAAACAATTTTCATTTTGTATTTTGTATCGTAATTTTCTTAAAATTTATATATTCTTTTAATTTATAGAACTTTTCAAACTTTATTCATTCATTTTTCCAATTTTATTAATCATTTTTTGTTTTTCCTTTCAAAAGTTTTAGTAGTATTTTTGAGATTTATGGAAGTTTAAACTTTGAAAATGATCGGAAACGATCGAAACTTGTCAGTCAACTGATAATAAACCTATGGAACATAACACAACCAAATTTTTATAGAAGCTTCTTCAAAGATTCTAGAATATTCTAGCAAATCCTTTTTAAGACTTCTAGAATTTTGCAGACTTGCTTTTCTATTTATTTAATAAAATTAAGCGATAATCCTAAGTAAATTTCGTATTTTTAATATTTTTTTTAGAGGGCTATAGAATTTATTACCAATTTGTCTTGTCAATTTCTAGAATTCTTATTTTTCTGAGAATCAATTTCATTTTCGAGTGAAACTTTTAAAAATCTTAACTTCAAGCCTTCTAGAATGTTGCTGATTTTCTTTTATATTTATTTATTACGATTTAAAGTAAAGTGAAGTGAGTTTCATTCAAATTTTATTAGAATTTTCCAAATTGTATTGTTTATTTTCTGGGAATCAATTTCATCTCTTTATTTCTATATTTTGAGTATTCTAAACACCTCTTAAAAATTTTTTCGAAAGCTAAAAAGAAAACATTTCTGAAACAATATGAAAATCTGAATAGAAACTACGATATTTTTGAATATTTTTAGAATTCTCCGGCCTCTCTTAATTAATTTTCAATATAAATTCGTAACTTGTTCTGTCACTTTCTTGATGGAACCAAATTTTCATATTGGGAGAAGTAATACACGTATCAGTTACCTGATATTAAACAAATGGAATGTAACAAGTGTATTACTTCTTCCAACATCAATTTTCAATATGTTTTTTTTTTATAGTTTCGTAATGTCCAGAAACTTCCTTTAGAGATGCTTAGAATTTTTCAGTAAATATTCTTCGAGACTTTTCGAATGTTCTTCAAGAGTTATAGAATTCATGAGCAATTTATATTTTAGATTACGGGAGATTTGTTAACTGTTTTGTTTTACTTTTGAGACTCTTTTTTTATAGAATTTTTTCAACAAATTACGGCTGTGGAACTACAATATTACTCAGAGTTTTATAATTAATAATATCAAGAAAGAAACTGCAGTTTTATTTTGTATTGTTAATAAAAAAATGTTCCTTCCTTATTTAATATACCAGGTTTCCACGAACAGTGTGTATAAAAGATAGTCATAATTATTGTAGACGTAATCCCAATAAAATTTAAGGGGCGCGTTTAATAAATAACCAACTTTTTAATTAAACAACCAACGTAATAATAATAACACTTCTGCAGACAACTTAAAATATCTGTGCAGCTCGGTGCGATCCCGAGGGATTATGCCGCATCTGCCGGATAATGTTTGGGTAAATAGAGAAGTAATCTCGGAATAGAATGGCTCTCGGAGTGAATTTGCATAAGTAAAAATGAACAAACTCGGCCGCGACCCATCAATATCCACCCCCCCCTGCGGGGGCGAATCGCACTCTAATGAAAAACTGCCAAAATTGCCCGCAATTCGTGCACACTCCAATCGGCCGTTACAAAAGAGCGACTTAATTTATGGTATTGAAATATTATACTTTGGCTCTCACTGACCCGTAAGGGCCAAATTTAATGCGCTGGATATAATCGGAAAAAAAGTTAATGAAATATGATAAAGAAGTGAAATTAATGAAATGAAAAATTGGGCAAATTAACAATAAAGAGGTGAATGATCGCTTTTTATTAAACGATTTTATTTACGAGAGATAAAAATCGCTTTTGACGAAATGAAAGATTCTATATATTCTATTATTATGTATGTTTTTGTAATGGATAATTTGTTTTTAAATGTATTTCTCTATGAAAGAAGAGAAGAAAGTATCAGAGTATTCATTTATTTGAATAAGTTGAATAATGGCAATTTGTCCTGAGCCATAATTTGATATAATAAAAATCATATTACTGTATAAAATTACTATCTACGAGCGTAATCTGCAAACTGATACACTATGCTACAAATTTCACAATTTTCCAAAATATTTATTCTCGTTACCATCGGTCTTCATAAATTACCCCATTGTGTCCTGCTCGTCCTCCTTTCATGCGGCGATCTCCTTCAGCCTCATTGCGCCAGACTTGCTGCAAAAAAGACGCACGGCCATATTTCTTGTTTCTCGTTTCGGGATGATTTATCCCCGGCCATTTGCATCGGAAAATAAAAATCTCGAGGGGCACAAATTTCGGCGCATAAATATTACACTCTTCGTTAAGTCGCGACGCCCAAACGGCCGAAATCCACTTGACACGATCGCATGTTATATAAATCATTAATATTAACAGCGAGAAAAACACAAGAGGACGCCACGATTATTGGTGATTTATTTATCATAAATCTTGATTATTGTTCATAAATCATTATTATTCCTTGAATACGGGACTGAATATTACAATAAATTAGTTTCTGCGAGAATAATTCAGAAATTGTTTATCTAGAAGAAACATGTTTTCAGTATTTTCTTATATTATTGTATTATGTTTGACTATATTCAATATTTGTTTATAATTTATGGTGATGTGAATATATTGGTATTGACCTTCTACGGTCGGATAATACTATTCTGTATGGAAAATGACCCTGACCTCATTTATACATATTCCTCTAAATTCCATTCTGGAAACCGAATATAATCCTTATTTTTCTTATTGCCTTTACTCTTAAGATGACTTAATACAGAGTTATCACTTTGATGGATGATTATGAATTTTCTAAGCAAAAATATACACTTAGTTTTCTTTTAGAGTTTAATTAATTAATGATGAATTGCTTTATTTGTTATTATTGAGATCATCATTACTTTACATTACTCTACCCAAAACTTAATTAATTATTTGGGTATTTAATATATTCACTATATTACATGCTTGAAGTTCTGCTTGTTTATATGAAGATGTGAACGATTTGTGTTTCCATCCATATCGGTCAGCTTGAAGGAGTCTCTCGATTAATTCTATATACTCGACGAGCGTCCGCAACATAAATTCGCTAAATGGGCGCTAAATTTCCCCGCACTCTGTTTATCGGTGCAGCGGAACGGATTAAGTATTCTAACGTTAGTCTTCTGAATTTTTTATTATCCTTTAGGGCGGTAAATTTTCCCTTTGTTGCAGACCGGCAGGTCTAAATAGGAGAATCCGCAAACAAAAGAAGAATTAGATCAAGGCGAAGTGAAATAGATGGTACAAGGGATGTATAGTTGCTAATAGTACCAATCATATCTTATTGCATGAAACTTTTATATAAACATTTAAGTTAGTTATAATATCTAAATTAAACGATTGTGTACAGACAAACTAAAATACTGTAATAATATTTATTCGATTAACACTGAATAAAACACTTGTTCATTATGAATTACCACATAGTAACGGTCGCAACCATCATTATGATTTATTCGATTATTTGACTAATATTATTTTCTTGATTAAATAATATTACTATTAATTTACTATCATAAATATTTAAATTTAAAACATGAATCCGAAGAAGGATACGATTGATAAGAGTACGAACAAACATCCGACGACTTCAAGGGCGAAGGCCTTGTTGCTTCCCTTCGACTGCATAGCCTCGGGGAAAATCTCGTTGCGTAAGTCGACACGCTCTGACCCCTTCCCTTTAATAAAGCTCTGCCCAGGGCTAGAACATCCCTTCCTAGTAAGGGTAATTTTCTATTAACTAGAATTTAATTAAACTCGCTGTTTTTAAGAAGCAACAGCTAATTATTAAATAAGAGTATACGTATTCAATATGGCTAAGAATATATAAATAAAAGAAAAAATATTGTCCTACATTTAATAAACGTGGCGTAAATGTGCGGCGATAAACATATCCACCACTCGAGGGCACGTACTCTACGAAAATTTCATTTTCCTGGCAAATATAGCAAAAGTTTTCTATATGCGATGTTATTATGTTTCCCATTGAATACAAACACTTTGTTACACGTCAACCGGAGGAGAATGTGCTTAGGCGTAAATATTCTGAAATATTGAAACCCGGCTTGTGAAATATATTTTACGATCATATATGAAGCGGTAATATTTTTTCTCTTTACCTCTGATTATTAGCATCCCGCTCAATACGCCAATTTGCATAGAAAACCAACAGCTCACCGACTAGACATTTCGAATGTAAATGCGAAATGAAAATAATAGGCACTTGTTGAATAATTCCAGTGCTGCTCGACAATAGTATCTGTATGAATATACAAATTCTATTCGTGAAATATCAAAGGAGTTGAATGAAACAGAAATGATATTTACGCTAGAAATCTTACGTTTGATTATTAGAAGTTATTATGGTTTATGTAGAAATGAAAACATATACTCTTTAGCCTTATATGTTTAATTATTAGTGTTTTATATGTAACAAATAGAAGAATCAACAAATAACAACGGATTATTTAAAAATAAATAAATCTGTTCAATATTTTAAAAACCATTTGCAACTCTACTGTAAAAATTCAAATCTATATTAAACAAATATTTTTTTCATCTGTCTGAAAGAAATGAAAATTTAAACCAAAAAAATGATTAAATAAAGTATTTAACAATTGTCTAAGAATAAAGAAGCCAATGACTTAAAATAACTACACAAAATATAAGCAAACAAATGTGAATAACAAACCTTACAAAAATCATTTTTTCTATTTGTATAAATACATATAAAATTGAAAGTAATCAAATACAAATATTTCTCTTTATGTAATAATAAATGATAATGTGTGATGACTATCTTAATAGTTTCTCTATATAGTTTTTAAAATCAGAGATTTTAATTTGTAGTTTTAAACAAATTGAAAATGCTCTGGAAATTGCTAAAACAATGTACAGTTTAAGAATATTCCACAAAGATATTATAAAGTAATGAATAATTTATTGAGATATGTCGAGAATCCGCTTGGAAAATAGATATTTAGTTAGGTTAGGTCAAGAGTACGCTAGAACAATGAACACTTTATTAACCAATGCCAATCAATACTACGCTGCGGCAACGTATAGTTAGTTCAAATATGTCAAAAGCACACCAGGACTATAAATAATGTATTAGCCTAGTCCAACGAATAAATATTTGGGATAGGTCAAGAGTACACTAGAGTAATTATTAGTATAAGTCAAGGATACGTTACTGTAATAAATAATTGATATTTGTTTTCATTGTTTTTCGAAAACTCACATCATTGTAACCGATAGATAACGTTTCTGTAGAGGTAAAAAAATATTACGATCGCTAGAACAAACATTATTTGTATGTATCAAATGTGGAAACCTCCCCTAAAGTTTGAAACGCTCACAGAAGAGCATTATCGCCCATTATATGCACCTACTATTCACCTGATGTTGAGGTTAATGATGTACTCATCAAGAAGAACATGTATTTAAGAATATAATTTTTAATAAAATAATTCACGAAGTACCATGAATCTTAGGAAAAACACTCTTAAGGCAGACATTGAAAAATATAAACAAAGCAAATTGTGACGGCATCTGAAGATCGAAAATAAAAGACACTATCTAAGTTCCTGTAATTGCACTCAAAATCAGTAAAGACATCTTAGTTTCTGCATCCGAAATAAATATATTATAAATTCCTGCAAGAGACCGAGGTACTCGTGCAGGAATTACCAAGAGTAGATACATATAAAAAAATGGCAAGCAATGAAAACTGCTCGTCTGAAAAAAACCAAATACAACAAGTGCTGCAGTGATAAATTATGCAAAATTGCGGAACTTTCTTCCATCGTGGATGTGTAAAGAGATATAACAAGTTACATATTATTGACAGTAATAGAATAATTAGTTCTAATCTCTAGGATTTCAAACAAAGTGAATATAATATGGAAGTGCTATTGCAAGAAAATCTAGCTCTGAAAAGAGAAATCGAACTTCTTAATTATAGCAGAAAAGGATGAAAAGAACTTGCTGCAAAAGATAAACATGGATTAATTAACAGAAAAATTAAAGACTGAACATCTAGCGCGAATACAAAGTACAAAATATTATCAAGTGAAATTTTAATAGTTTATTACTTTATTTCATTCAATGTACTTACTACATATACCAAGATGATTTAAGGGAATACATTTTATACTAGAATTTGGTAAGCGACATCTTTGCTGAAGAAACAAATATTCAACCAAAATATAAATTACGATTATTATCAGTCGATTCGGAGAAACAAAACATGAAAACGTGAATTTCAATTGCAGAAAACGTATACAAAATATAGATAAGAAAATAACTTCAGAAATTACAATACATGATAGTATAAACAGCACAAATTTTAAACAAAAACACAATTATATAGGCGAATCCGCCAAAAAACCTATAAATATAAACAAACACGCTATATAAGGAAACGCGAATTGATCAGGACTAGAAAGTTACTTTCCATGTCTATAAATTAAACCTAGAGGCAACTACACAATATTTGATCTTATATTTACAATAAAATGGAATAAACGATGTTAACTGCACTAAATTTATATCAAAAACACAATCAATATCCTCAAGATTTAAGGTCTCAGCGCCAATTCATTTCTTAACGCTTCTAAGAGATCCGAATAATTGGTCTAAAAGGGGCTAGAGTTGCAGGTTTCTTTTTTTAAATTTGATGAATCGTCATCAAGAAAATCTTCATGTCACCAGAAGAATATAGAGTATGAATGGAAGAACACATATTTTGTGAATTCATGCCTTTCCAAATATGATCAAAATTTTTGTAGATTATTATTATGCATAATATTTTAATTTTTGTAGTATGTTGTACAAATAAATAAATAAATAACGTAAATATAAGTTGGAATAACTTTTTCAGTATTATAAATACATATCTAGATAGTGCTTGTCCAAATCGAGTATTAATTGCCAGCAATCATAAAAAGAAAGTGTATTGTTCTCCTGATACTCTTCATTTTAAACAACTACTAGATTATTTCTTAGTCGTAAAAAACTATTCCTGATTGAAGGCTCATCGAAGGAGGATCAAATTACACGAAATAAGAACAATCAATTGGAGCAATTGGACTGGACTGGACAGGGTGCAATATGCTAGCTCTGAATCAAGGGAAAACTCAAGAACTATCTTTCAATGACAGAAGACTATAGCGAAAATTATTTACCACAATTTAAATAAAGAATATTTATATTAAAATTGCAGAGAGGGAAAAGATCATATGGTGAACATTATTTTGAAAAGTGACAATAAAAGTAAATCGACATGGACAGTAGTAAATAATTACTTAGGTAAGAAATATAATGCCAACAATATAAATCTATTAGAGGGAAAAATTAATAAAGTAAATAACTATTTATTTTGCAAATATTTCAGAATCATTGAATAAAATTCCTTTTAAATACCAATGTAGTATAAACAATAATATAAAAACACTGTTCTTAAAAATCACAACTTGTTCTGAGGTGTATAATATTATTATGGTACTTAAAAATAAATCGTCAAGTAGATATGATGCATTAAATGCCAAAATAATAAAAACAGCTGCATACAAAATAGTAGTACAATTAACTAATTTAATCAATCAAATTAATAAAACTGGAATATTTCCAGAATGCTTAAAACTAGGAATTATAGTTCCAATTAACACGTTGACCGTTTGTCAGTCACCGGTGACTGACAATGAAGTATTCCAGATGGGCAACGTCAGTCATCAACGACTGACAGTGAGTACCTACTTTAAATTTACTATTTAGCGCTGCCAATCACAAGTTCCGTATTAATTATTACTAGGGTTGCCTGATACGCTTCTTCTGTACGTTACTACAATATTCCTTCAAAGAGCTGTAGGTATAATCTCGGAAAAAATGTACTGTATTAAAATAAAACCCGTATATTTAATAAATAAAAACTAACCGTTGAATTTGTTAGAGATAATGTTTGTGAGAGTAGAACACGTGACTGACACATTGCCTGGCGGGGCGAAACATACAAATTTCTGCCATTGGAGTCACAGATGACTGACACATAAGAAACCCGTAATTTCGTCTAAAAATGTATCAAAATGAATTAAATAAGCACATTCTTACTCATTTTATAAAATAAAACTTAAAAACAAAGAAAACATTTTTTGACATTTTACAAAAAAATTGTTAGCAGCCAATGTGTTAATAATAATAATAATCTTAATAATCTTTATTGTGCCAATAGCTTTGCAGCTTTACACTTGTCAATACAATTTTAAATATGTTACTACGTCTATTATAATAATACTAATATCTATATTTTGCTAATATTAATTAAAAATACATTAAATAAATTATATTATACATTATACAGGTTAAATTTAAATATTTGGTATTAATCGTAATAACGGGAGTATTTTATATATATATATATATATATATATATATATATATATATCGTATATCTATTTTCCGCTATCTAGAGAGATTTACTTAGTGCTGATAATGGTCTTAATAAAATTAGTAATAATTGAGGTATTAAAATTAAAATTAATTTGACAAAACAAAACGAATTGACTAGAGGACATAAAACAGTACAATGTAATAAAATCATGACTAGAATATGGATTAAAATAATAAATAGGGACATCACGTACAATATTAGTTAAAATTATAAAATGTTAAATAGTAAAACGATAGATTCTCAAAGTAACAAAATTGTTAAAATATTAATAATTAACTAAATATTAAAACATTAAAATTATAAAGAAATAAAACCTTAAAATTAAAATTAAAATGTATACCTAAAATTTTAAATTATAAAGTAAAATCTGTTGCAGAAGTTAATAAGTAAGGAGTGAAAATTAATTATAGGCCAATCATGTTACTATCTGTTTTCCTAAAAATTGCGGAAAATACGATATTATTACGAATTACACATTTTTTTTAATAGTTGTAAATTATTTGATTCATCCCAACACGGATTCCAAAATAATCGCTCAATAAATGCGGCAGTATATGATGTTACAGATTATGTGGTCAGCGCATTGGATAGGGTAAGGATTGTATTAGGAACCCTCCTTGACTTTTCAAAAGCATTTGATACAATGAATAATTCAATTTTGTTACAGAAATTAGGGCGGTTGGCATAAGGGGAGTTAGTAATATTTAGTAATAATAATAAGATCACACGTACAAAACAGAGGTCAACAAGTAAAATTAATGGTTCAAGGTCAGACATACTATACACAAATTGTGGTGTTCCACAGGGGAGCGTACTTGGACCTCTGTTTGTGATTTTCATAAAAGATATTTTCAAGGAGTTGGCATTCGATTGGGGAAAATCAGTTTTTATGCAGATGATATAAGTATATTAAACTCTAACTGTTGCTTCAGAACACTTATCTCTGAGGCTAATTCCGTTTTGAAACTAGCACAGGAGTGGATTTTAAAAAACAAATAATTAAAAAAAAACAAAATATGAAATTTAATCTCACCTATGTAGAACTACAGAATACAAATTTTGACGTAAGTGAAAACGCAAAGCTTTAAAGACTTCATATAGACTAAAATTAAACTGGTATACCCACTGTGAAATTTTAACGTCCAAATATAATTTACTGTGTTTTACTTTTAGAATTCTCACAAAAGTGTTCGATGATAATACCATAAAACATATTTATAAAGCTATTGTGTTTTGGGTCTCTTGTGCGATACGGTCTTATGTATTACGGAAGTATAAGCCATGCAAAAAAAAAATTTCTAGTACAAAAGAAAGCACCAAGCATTCTTCTAAACTTGAAACACAAGGCATCGTGAAGAACACATTTCAAGGAAGCTGGTCTACTCAAAATGTACAGTATTTATGTATATGAAATTTTAATATTTAATTACAAATATAAAGATAAATTTCCACAGTATTAGACAGAACATTCATATAGTACTTGGCAATCAAACATATGAATCTGACACACAGATTGTTTCTGTTCTAAAATTTATCAAAATACTGCGCGCTGCGTTATTTTAATAAGTTACCTTATCATATAAAAAATATAACTAGTTTCAAAATGTTTAAATATAGATTAAAATAACATTTATTAGATAACGAATTATACTAAATAAGTGACTTATAAACTCATGTAGTTGTAGCATCTGTATATGAAAAGTAGAATTAACATTGGATGTTTTGATCTTATTAGTTAAGTACTCTCGTTCCATATATAAGAACATGCTTTTTTCTGACAATATGTACTTATGTGAGCATTAATATGTATAAGTCCTGCATCAATTTGCATTTCATTTTATGTCATTTCAAGAATAAATAATAATTATTATTAGATCAGCATCAATAGCATCAATAAGTGAAATAATATCTAACATCAGTCAGAAACAGATAGCAGGAACATTAATTTTAAAAAGAACAACCAAGCAGCTACTTATCGAAAAATAACAGGGAATTCTCTCCGTGCTCCGAAAAAGATTGCTTGGCAACTGCATCTCAACTGTAAATGCTGATTAAACTGTAATCATTATCAAACTAAGTACTTAGTTTGATAATGATTACTGTGTAATTCGAAACTAGTCACAAAGTGTTGTATAAAAATAAAAAGTAGTATAAAAAAGTTAAACGTTTTTCTGTTAATCACAATTTTTGATTCATAGTCTATTATTTTTTAACACATGTTTCTTAAGAAATAAAATAAGTGAAATGACTCTTGTATTTGTTTCTCATTAATCACTTGGTGAAACATTATATTAATAATTGGTAGTTGATTAATAATTCAATTGGTTCGTTTCAATTTACTTTTTATTTTAATATCCGACTTGTTTTCGGCATTGGGTCATTATCAAGAATAATGTACAAACACAAATGTTTGTGTGATATCAACAAAGTAAACATTTTTGTTTAATTTTCCAAGATGTATCACGAAGTTAATGCCTCAACCATTAATCAACAAATTTTTGTTTATATATAGGGAGGGGTTTAGGTAATAAGCGCATTTGAAATCGGGGAAACCCAGAGGTCTTCATTGTCGTTGTCTGCGTTTTTGGTTGATGCTGAGATTAATAAAGCTCGAGCATCAGGCAAAACGTGTGAAAATTGCGTTTGTACATTTTTTTGATGATGTGCCGAAGTGAACCAAGTGAAATTTTAAGCAACTACCTATTAAGTGAAAAGAAAGAATTAATTATCAATAAATCACTCTGTGTGTTAACAGTATCGGAACACTGGTTATCTAAAGAAGAATATAGGATACCTAAAATTAATAATATGTATGCAAGGTCTTATTAAGTAAGAAAAACCAGTAATCATGGAGGCTCCATAATTTATGATATGATTTTGAATGAAGTTAGCGTCGAAGAAATATGTGAATTATCTTGTGTTTATCCTTACCAACTATGTTTCTATATTATTTGAGTTTACCGCTCTCCTCCCGGTGGTTTTGATCTCTTTTTAAGTATTTAAATGTCATTTTATAAGAGAATTAAGCATTAAACCAAGAATATGATTTTGGAAGGAGATTTTAATATATATTTTAATTATAATTATTACAGAGAAACATATCTATTATATTATAATATTAATATTATAATTATAAATTAAATAAAACTGTGTCTTCAATATCAGAAACGATAAATGTAAAGACAATGAATTCACAAATACAGATCAGAGTAATATTCTGGTAGACTGTATTAATACATCTAACCATCATAGTGACAATTTTTCACTGATTTTATTTAAGTGTCCGAAATCTACATGTAGTGCTTAAATAGAAACAGTGAAAAAGGAAAGAAAGGAATTAAACCGCGTTTTTATTATATTACGTGGTGTTCCACAAGTGTCGACTTTAGGACCGGGTTTATCCGCAATATACCTCAGTATTTTGATGACGTATTTCATCTTATTCGTGGATGATACTACTATCGTTAATGCGGGAAAAACATCAGAATTAAGCAATGAAAAAACGGAACATCGCTAAAAATTGCAACAACAGGTTCCCAATCTAGTAAACTCCATCTGAATAATTTAAAAACGAAAGAAAATTCCTTTTCTCGAAAAGCTAATATCCTCATTGTCTCTACCTGTTTTGTGGGTGTACACTTGGACTCAACTTTGTACTGAAATATTCACGGTGACGCAATTTGTAAAACTATTTACAAGAGCATATTTTGCATTCGTAACTTAGTATTTCTGTTTTCTGAGTACAAAAGTATCAATGTTACGCACGGCCTATATTGCATTAGTAGAAGCACATGTGCAGTATGGTGTTATAGTTTGGGACCATTCCACAATTTATCACCGAGTATTCAAGCTTTAAAGACGAATAGTACGATTAGTTTCTGGGATTGGCTACACTGCCGACCGTAGGAAGCAACTCTTAGTCGACGTATTTTAACTGTTCCGTGCTTATTCAGTATTGAATGCTTGTATTACGTAAAAATATCCATCTACAAGATTACGTATCGCGTATAATAATTAGGAAATAACAGCAAAAAACGCAACGTGATCTTCTAGATGGCCAACAAGGAATTCTCAGATCAAACCCTGGCAATGCTCAAGTACGCCTGAAGCAGCCTCACCATTTTCATCTGAGAAGCCCTGGTTGGCCATCTTTAAGATCACTTGGTATTTCTTGCTGTTGTTCGCGATATTTAACTCCTCAATATAAAAGAAGAATATTGTACCAAAGAGAAGTATGGGCGAAATGATCTAGATATATGTATAAAACTTACGAGATACAACGAAAAACTACTAAAATGATAAAGGCAATAACATATGAGATATTAAAGGTTTTTAAACGATAGGGTTTTAGATATGGCTGGGATAAAACCTAAATACAAAGACCTTGTTTGTAATAAGAATTTCGAGCATTGAGTAAACGAGAACGGCATTGCAGGATTAGTGGTATCGTAGATGAAAAAAGAAGTGTGGGAGAAAATAAAAAGTGGCTACTAGCAATTTTTACGTGGTCAATAAATAGGCAACAAAGTTTGCAGCAAATAAAAAGTGAGATAATTGTAAAAATGAGAGAGAGTATGAATAGAGTCAAGGTGAAGTTCATAGAAGATAGAAGTCTGTCATTATAGACGTTTATTTGTTCCTCATATATCGTATATCTGCTTTCAATTTGTTTTCTGCTATTAGGGGTTGTTTCCAATGATGCACTTGGTTAGTTTCACAAACGAGAACCAAATTCAACAAATATTGTTTTCTGCTTGTCATATATTTCTGTTTTACTAAATTTTTATTGAATGCGTCTATAGTTGGCAAAGATTTCTATAAATATTTTTTTGCTTTTTTATATATGTTTACTTATAACTCAAAATTAAAATTTAAGCGTTTTCCAGCCATAACAAATTGTACGCTTAAACTAGCATACTCTTGACCTAGGTTAATGAGTAATTCATTAAGGTAGGTCAGGGTTACGATAGGTCATTGCACTAGGTATTGGGGTAGGTCAAGAGTACGCTAGAATAAATAACGATCGAGATCCAATATTATATTAAATTAATAATATTTAGTGAGAAATAGTTTAAAGTAACAATTAATATAATATCCAAAAAAATGAGAAAGAAAAAATCAATATGAATTTGTTAGTTATGTGATTAAATAAACACATTTATTTTTCTTACTTCAATATTTTACTTAATCACTAAATAGACATGTCGAACACTTTGTGTTTATTATCAATAGATAACTGTTGATATAAAATAGTGAAGTAAGAAATATAACTATTTATTTAATTAAATAAGAAAGTAGTTGAAATTCGAAAGAGTGCCAAAACAATTGAATGTCTTAACAGAATATAAATTAAATTACTTAAATTAAAATTCAACAATCGATAAAAGGTTGCCGAATAAAAATAATTGAAAATTATTTTAACAGATTTTTAATAAGTGAATTTTCCTTCAAAAAATTAAAATATAAAATAAGTGAGTGTCATTGATGAATGATTGATGAATGAATAAAGGCAAAAGAAAAAAACAGTATTAAAACACTAATTAATAACCATTGAAAACGGCAATTATTAATTTATTTATAATGACTGAAAATAACAATAAAATTTCTCGAAACTAATAATTAACTTTTTGGCTTTAATAAAAACAAGTAAAAATTATTCAACAGTTTTGATTAAATTAATTTTAAATAAATAATTGAAAACTGTTGAAATAATTTAAAGATGGATAAAATTTTTAGTAGTAAAAAAATTCAATAGCAATTTAAACATTAAAAAAAGGTTAAAATTGTAGACATTTGCCAAAAACACAACTTTGAAAAATAGATTATAAGTGTAAAAATTAAAAAAAAACGAAAGAATATTAAAGTAGAAACTAAAAATTATATTAAAAAACAATTGTCAAAAACGCCAGAAATTTGTGACATTCATGTTTAAATTCAATATTCATTCGAAAAACGATTTAAATAAATCAAATAAATGTCGCTCCACAAAATACAAAAAAACAATAAAACAGAGAAAACAGAATTTACTTAAATATTAGGTAAAATTTAAAAATATACAGGGTGGGCCACGAATAACGACCATTAAAAGTTTACGGGGTTCCTGCAAGAGGAAAAATCTGAAAAAATTCAACATTGTACGATTGATTGCGATCTCCTCATGGAAAATATTTATGACTTTCTATCACTTCCGGTTGTACCTAAAATGGCTACCAACTTTGTTATTTTAAATGGAACATACTGTATATTATTTTTCTTTAATTCCTTGTTCGATTGCCTACCTCTTCATATGGGTTTATGTCAACTTAACTTTTACAGTTTTTGATTTAAAAATTTATTTGTCAAATATTGACCTCAAATAGGCGTTTAGAAAAATTCCTATAACTTCTAGTAGGTACAAGATAGACACACAAGCGGCATCTTGTATTGTACCTTATCGATTCCTCTACAACGGAAAAAAATTGACATGTGTCAATTTTGACAGTTGGTATTTCAAAAATATCAATATTTCAGCGCCCACTTAAAAACATCATATTTCAATTTTTTCAAATGGAATGACCAATATTTTATCTTATAGGGTAATTCGCAAGACAATTTGCTACAAAAAAGTATTATACATCACTATATTTAGAGCCAGTAGTTTTTAAGTTATTTCGAAATTTATTTCTTCTCACATTTCAATAATTCCTGTTATATTCACACGGGCACTATAGTAGGCTTTTGTCAATATCTATTGAATCAAATTAGGAAAAATTCGTCCGAATATTATTAAAATGAATAGTTATCCCCAGTTACAACTTACAAATAAAACTGAAGCAAGAAGACTGGAATAAAATAATTTTTAAATAAGTAATTAAATACAGGAACTGAAAAAAGTTGTCAGAAAAAAAATTGTAACAATTGTTCAAAATGATGACCATTAACATGTAAACACTGTGCAGCACGTGTTGCGTCACCCTCTTATGTTGCTCGCCTATTTTTTTCTGAATTAAGATTCCGCGAATGCAGCTCGCACCCTTGCTTCCAATTCTTCTCGGGTATTGTCGGCATTTGCATAAACTTTATTTTTTATACGACCTCAAAGATATATGTGGATTTTCAATTGACACGCATGTGATTGGTTTTTCTATTGAAAATACCTTCATGAGAGAAACTTGATTCGTCCGTCCAAGTTATATTAATTTTAAGCAACAACAACTCACAAAAATCAATCCTGTTCTCTGCATCTTGAGAAAATAATTTTTGCACCAAATTATATTTATAATTATGCATCCGATACATTTCCAAATTCTTTGGAAATGAATTTGCTTGAATTTCCTCATTCTCGGTTATTGGCTTTGTTTGATTTTTTTCTGCGTTTTGTTTCCAAATAGTACAAAATTTGACTCCAGTCTTAGAAACATTTTTCTATCCATCGGCGGTAAATGTGGATAAGTTTCGTTGAAAGTTTTGCAAGTTCTCTCAACAATTCTGTTGCACTGGCCATATATGACAAATAAATTCATAATTTCTTTATTGGTATAGGTATTCATTTTATTATTACTAAATATTAATACGTTGGATTCAACAAATATTGACAGAAGCCTACTATGGTGCCCGTGTGAATAGAACAGGAATCATTCAAATAAAAATTCTGATAGGAAACAAATTTTGAAATAACTCAAAAACTACTGGCTCTAGATATAGGGATGTATAATACTTTTTTGTAGCAAAAGGTCTTGCAAATAACACTATGAGATAAAATATTGGTCATTCCATTTGAAAAAATTGAAATATGATGTTTTTAAATTGGCGCTGAAATATTAATATTTTTGAAATGCCAACTGTCAAAATTGACACATGTCAATTTTTTTCCTTTGTAGAGGAATCCATTAGGTACAATACAAGATGCCGCTTGTGTGTCTACCTTGTACCTACTAGAAGTTATAGGCATTTTTCTAAACGCCTATTTGAGGTCAATATTTGACAAATAAATTTTTAAATCAAAAACTGTAAAAGTTAAGTGGACATAAACCCATATGGAGAGGTAGGCAATCGAACAAGGAATTTAAAAATAAAATAATATACAGTATGTTCCATTTAAAATAACAAAGTTGGTAGCCGTTTCCGGTACAACCGGAAGTGATAGAAAGTCAAAAATATTTTCCATGAGGAGATCGCAATCAACCGTACAATGTTGAATTTTTTCAGATTTTTCCTCTTGCAGGAACCCCGTAAACTTTTAATGGACGTTATTCGTGGCCCACCCTGTATATTTTTGTTACAATTAAAAATCTTCGAAATAATTTAAAATATATATACAAAACATGAAATTGACAAATAATTTATTAACAGTTGAATATAAAAAAAGTAATGTTTAGTGGAATGATGTTAGTCAATGAAAGAGTTGAAAGATGTTATAATGGGATGCAGAAGAGAAGTAAAGGAAAACATGGGAACATTTGTACTTGTTCGATGAAGAATGTAGATAGACAAAGAAAGAAGTGGAAAAGTCTATGAGAGTTCATATGAATTGATGAGGAAAGAAAATAATGAGTAAATAAATTCTAAATAATTGAGAATATTTATAGTAAAGTCATAAATATGAAATATTCTGAAGAAGGGAATAACGAAAAGATAGATAGGAGTTCTCAATTATACTCCCTAATGGACAAAGAAGTTTAGTAGTAGCAAGGGCGAGGAGACAGAATCTTAAGGGAAGTCATAGAACAATTCATGCAGGAAGAGAAGAAAAATCCACAAGCGCAGGTATTAATGACCTTAAGTATTAGATATAGAAGAATAGAGAAAAGAGGAACTAGAAAAGGTTTAAACGTGGAGATGGGAAACGAAAATATCTTCATCATGGAGAATGAGGATTATGTGCCAAGTACATAAAATAGGAGAAAGAGCTGATGTAGCCAACTAAACGGATGTTAAAATTACTAGGTTGTTATAGTAAAACTAGAGGAATTTTCGAAAGGGAGAAAAAACAAGATATTTGATCGTTATTTTGGCAAAGATAGCAGACAGAGTTATGGAAGGAAAAATATGTTTGTTCAGTGTTTTCAGACTTAAAGCTAGCGTATGACCCAGTGCTAAGGAAGAGTTTGCTAGAATTTCCCAGAAGGAAATTAGTGAGTGAGCGAACTGTAGAGTGTATAAGAAGTGTATTAAAATAAACATGGGTTGTTACAAAAGTGGAAATAAATGCATGTAATAAGTTTAAGACATGTATGGATGTGAGTCAGGGTGACAGATTAACCCATTGCTATTTACATATTAAAAAAATAATAATAAAAATGATCATTATTAGAGTAATCGTAGTTACGACCGTTACTATTTGGTAATTCATTATAAACCCGAGTTAAACAAAAGTTTAATCAAGTTTATCTTTACGCAACTCACAAAAATCAAACTAGTATAATGGCTAACTGGTCAACCGAGTTAAATAAACATTTAATCAAGTTTATTAAAACGTAACTCACAAAAATCAAACCATAAAAAACCCACTTAGAAAGTCTACATTCTTTTCTACTGTTTATATATTTTATTTTTACGTCTCGAATAAATCCAGTACAAATTCTTACAGGTCCAGGTCTGTTATCTCACTCGTTGATATTTCATGTTCATTCACTGTGATACTTTCTGTATTTTTGCAGATCTCTTTTATAACACGTTATAATAAAGATATTACCATAAAGGTGCAATCTAAAGATGAGATTGTGTGGTTTTAGTTAAGTTGTGTACTATCTTATTTTGCTAATAAAAGATTGATTTATAATGATTCTGGACGAATTGTTACAATTCGTGTTTGGCTACACACATATAATAACGTTAGAATATTTTCTTTCGGGTTATATAAAAAGCCAGGTTAATAGAAACAATCTATAATCGGTCTCAAGACTTAAAAATGAACTGTATTTGTCATATTCTACATTACAATTAACAAATAAGAATTATAAAGTATAATATATTAATTCCGAATAATATTTCGTGCCATGACGTGATGAATTGTGATACAGAGACAAATCTCTTTAATCTAAAGAGCCTAATGAATATTAATTACAATGTAAGTCATGAATAAATATTTCATGTTATACACAAACAATTTATGCTCGGAATCGTTGATTGCTCTGTTAAAGTGAAACGTGAAATACGTCTAGAATTCGTGAACTAAGTATATCAAGTGGGTTAGGGAATTGTTCTTGGCCCAATTCCGTTCTGTATATATTCACATAAAATAAGAGGTTCCAACGTGCATTTCGTCGTGGGAAATGCATGTAGATTACGTGTATATTATGGTTATTTTGAGAAAACTTATATCGGATATTTACTCATGATTTATGATTATATAATATAAATAAAAATATTATTTTATATTATAATATTATAGTTATAAACACTTGATTACATGTCATCCTAGTAGATTATTTGTGTAAAATTCTCATTATATTAATGGTTAGCCTTAGAATACAGATTAATTCAAATATAATTTGGTAAGAGCTTTCAATCTTCTTTTGTATAATTTAAAATCCTTTATAATCCGGCAGTTACGCAAGTTCAGTACACCTGTAATTCACAACGTCCTTAAGAAAACGAAATTGAAAGAATTCAAATACGGCGGAAGAAAAAACTTTAATCCCACCGCGAGACTTAATTCACGAAAACAAAGAAAAATAGCCGCGAATAAAAGTAACGTAATTTATGAAATTCCTTCATCCATTAATCTCGAAATATACTTTTAAAAAAATATATAAGGGCGGGACACCGGGTGTATAAATCATCCGGACTTTGATTTATGAAAAAAATACTCTTCTTAATTTAAGCGGGGGAGCAAGTCGACGTCGCCTCCTTCCCCTATTATTAAAGAAGGAAATAATTGCGACTCCTCTCGTCGCGGAATCTAATATCGTTCCTCCTCCACTAGTGTAGAAGTGTACTTTTGAAGGAAGAGAGTGAGTGAGTGCCGGTCGATATCCCCCCACAAACATCCACAGGAGATCTTATATAACGTACACACGCGCAAACACACACATACACACACGCGAATTTATTCTAGGAACGGGGGGTTTCAAAGGAAAATATTATTTTGTTCGCGTATCCTTTGAAAATAGTGGATTTGATTCTCCAGGTCGGCCTCAAAGAACACAACTGGCGGAGGAAATTTGTTTTGGAGCACTTGTAATCATGTTACGCCCCGTAACTCAACTAGGTTTCTAGCACAAAAAAAAGCTTCTAGCCGTGCCTTATGAGAAATTGGGTGCACCATAGACGTTTTGTGTTATGAACGATAAATGTAAATGGATTATGGAAACACAGTAGCACTAGTATTACCTTCAATTTGTTTGAATGTTACATGAAACCTGAAATAATACATACATAATAATTAAATGTAGTATAATGTATTTAATAAGTTGAGGTGTATTACCCAAACAGATAAAAACTATTAAAATAATGACACAAATTTGGTTTGTTTTTGGAAAATATATAATTTCTTTACCTAAAGAAGCCAAAGTATGGCAAAACATATGCTGTCTTTAAAATAAACCAAATTTGAAAAATTAACATTGTCATTAGCTTAATATTGAAAATTGATTTTCAACGCCCAAGTGTCTCAACAAACAATCCATACTAACGCTATTTATTTATTTTTTATGTCTATTGTTATTATCAGTAGTCAATAACTTATGAGTTCTTGTATAAAAAGTTTTATTTATGCGTCTTTGGAGATTTTTGAGTGATGTTAAATAAAGAAATACTAAATTTGATATAAGATAATAAAAAAAGGGAAGTAATATAAGTGTTTAATAAATAATGAAATAAACATTAATCATGATTGCTTGTTTGAAAACATCATTTCGTATTAATCTTATAATTAACATAAAATTAATTCTTAACTTCCTCGATATTATTCCTATCATGATGCTGTATCTGAGAAGCATACTCCAGATTACTTATAACTAGTGAATAATATAAAAGTTTAAGAGTAAACATCTTCTTAAAACATGCTACAAAAATCTCCATAACTTTCTTGCTTTGTCACCTACGTTTTGAATATAATTTTAAGAGGCAAACGATTAACAAATATCACATCTCAATCTTGAACTAATTTAACATGTTAAAGACGTATTAATATGATATGAAAATAGCAAGATAGGATTCTGCAAAGTAATTAAAATGTGAAACTTTTGAAATTCATTCATGCTAAGTTCGCATGACATATCTAGTTTTCTAGGTAGCTTAAACGAGATGTAAGCTGTTTTAAAAGATTTTATGAGTAGTTTTAATTACGACGAATGACTAGACAAATTTGTCAGATTGTCCAAACAAAAAAAATCATTTTGAAGCGAGGATATCGTGGTAAATTACAAAAATTTTCGTAGGTTACGAAAGCTAAGTCCGTATTAAAAGCTAATTATGATTTATTAATTACATTCTATAAAATTGCATGTAATTTTAAATACGCCGAACGACTATTACACAAATTATGTTCTTACCAAAAAAAACACTAGTTTTATATATCACAACAAGCTAACTTTTAATTAAAGAATTAATAAAAACACATAGTTTTGTTTGACTATTTTTATATTTCTCCTACAAAACCTAGTTTTTTAATTAATCCTCTAATTAACATAAAAATGTTTCACTATGGGTTAAGTGAGATTTTTTAGCTTCATGTACTTTTTGTAGCTTTGTAATAATTTTAAGCAAACAAACTTCTTAAGGTCTATTTTTTTCTGAGAGGGTTGAAAAGGAAAGAAAAAATAGAGCAATTCTAACATAATGAAGATTTTAAACAGCGTCAGCATAAAATGGAATAAAAATTCCTAGAAACTATCATATAAGGATTTATAGTAAAATGTTTGGCTTCGCCTTAAAGGTCTGTACACTATTAGTATTTGCTTTACGTATACTTTCTAATTTAGAAGTTTTATTTTATTGATAGTCTTGTTTTAAAAGTTGTTTATTGGAGGCTACTCGTCTTATTTGATTGTTAAGGTTGTGTAGTTTAATGAAACCATAAATTTCTGGTTGATTAAAAAATGTTTTACTTTATTTGAAAACACAGTAATAAATTTAATAAAATTTTGTCTAATAATACCTAAAAGCGCTTTTGCAAATTACTTCATCGATATAATGTTTGGAAGAAGTTTATCGAAAATATATTAATCATAAAGAGTGTTACTCCGTTCTCTAATAAAAAGTTCTGCTTCTATAATAATAAATTATTATATTATAATATAAGTAAGTGTTTTAAGTGAACGTAAATTAAATTGCTTCAAGGATTTTCTCATCTAAGCTAATTACAATGTTTTACCTTGTATATCATATACTTGTTTCTCATTAATCACTTGGTGAAACATTATGTTAATATATAGGTTTTATAATTGAAATCACTTCCTACCTTTTTTTTAACTTGTACTAAATAATTTTCCAAGTAGTTTTAAAGTACGAAGAAAAGATACAACATTTTTATTTATAGTTTTAAATATAATGAGTGTCTGTTAAACAAAATTGATTTTGTTTGACTATTTTAAAATAGTGAAACAAAACCAAGTGTTCTAATTAATCTTCTAATTCTAAATATGTTTCAACACGGGTCAAGTGAGAATTTAATTCATCGTAACTCTTTTAGATCTAATTTTTGCATGTAAGGGAACTGATAACACTTATAATAATTGTAATATATTGTCGTAGGAATTACATGAAGATTTGTAGTAAACGTTTTCATTTGTAAACTCTTTACACAATTATTTCTTGTTACCATCTAAAAGATTTTTATATAGAAGGCTACTGATTTTAGGAAATTGTTATGTTTGTAAAGTTTAATTAAACCATATAATTTTATTGTCTGAGAGTTTAAATTGATTCAGACGTATTTTTCTTATTTTGAGAACAAAGCAAAAATTATTGAATGCGATTTTTTCTAATAATAGTGTTATATTTTAGAAGATAGATACGATTTCTTGTCTTTTTTAAAATATTTTGAGAATTTTTGAGTATATATGATTGCTCATTTTTTTGCAAAGTAATTCTAAATATTGTAATGTATTACAAAACTCTTTTTAAGATAAAAAGATAGGTTAGTTGACATTGGTAAAAAAATATTCAATTTCATAAAATAACTTACATTCTGTAAATGATTATTAGATAGGGCATGAAATTTTGAGCAAACATACTTTTCTACGAGAATAAAGAAATGGAACATAATCACAGGTTTACTTGTCACAATTTGAGAATTTGGTTCTATCAAAAGATTAGCAGAACAAAAATCGATTATAATAATATTACGTTTCTGCTTAATCAGCGCCAGCCCAAAATGGAATTTTGGGTTGTAGCAATTATCACATGAAGATTTGTAGTAAAAATTTTGGCATCATCTGCAAATCATATACATACAAATAAAATACATAGTATTTGTTTTATATACCCTTTATTCATTAGAAGTATATGTACGATTTGTTGTTGTAAACGATTTTGCGAACATGATAAATAACTATTTTTGAAAATATGATATATTTTTTAGTTTTTGTCCAAAATTCCACAAGTAAATGTGTTAAATTTATTGATTTTTTCTAGAATATTTTGCCAATAGTTTTAAATATGCCAAATGACTATTATACCAACATTTTTCCCAACAATTCACTGTTAAGTTTTGTAACGAAACTTTCAAAGAGTTTGGCACTTTTTCACACAAAATTATCAATTTTTATAGGAAAGAATATTACATGTAGAAAGAAAAGGAAGAAAACTAGACGCGCTAGAATTCATGGAGATAAATCGTATGAAAGAAACAGGACAACTCCTAAATGATCAAATAGATATTTCAGAATCCACATTATTAAATCTTTTCAACTTACCACCACCACCCGCAAATATATAAATAAACAAATTGTAATAATAGAATTCGCCTGAAGAAGCAACAGTGTGGCGAAACAATTGTAGCGATAAATAAAAGCAACAATACTCTTTTAAAGTTTGTGTTTAAGTTACAAAACCTAGCAGTGCATTTAAAATAAACTTTTAACAATTAGCAGCCAACACAATCAAAGTATTTTTCCAATAGTTTTATACATTGTTACAAAACTCTTTTTACAGATATAAAATAGGGTTTCATTTTAATCAGGCTTATTTTTTTGGACCTATTTTTTAATATTAACACTTTATTCAAGACTAATAATACAATCCATAAATTGATTAATAATGCAAAAAAAATCTGGCGTCTATTTGTTAGAATGTATCGATTGCCCAAGCGTATACCTTGGACAAACATTCTAATGAAGAACAGTTTCACTCAGGAGAAAACAACGTCAACTTACGCCAACTATCTTCGGGAAAAACATCATTTGAACCAAAATTTAAAAAAAATACATACGTGCCAACAGGGATGAAAATGAGATCTACAGAAACAGCTAGAAATTAATAAATTTAACAAACGTCATATTTTATTAGATGATGTTATCAATTTGCCACTAGTAAATTTGTAGTCGGTTAAACTGTAATGCTCCCCACCATTTACACAGTTACTATATAAGTAGCAATTGTAATTCGTTAAAATCCTCTGTGTTTTATTTCCCTAGCCGAATTACCCTTTCTGTTCATATAAAAGTCATCATTTTACGTTGTTATTTTCTTTATAATAATGGTAAATATACGTGGCATTTGTGATTAGGGTTTTACTTCAACACCCCTTATGCTAAATGCACATGTACTGGAGTTTGCAACAAGTCTATTTATTTACGCTCTGCAGGCTTAAAAGAGACTAATGTAAAATAGAATTATATTTGTGTTAAATGTAGAGGATCGTCGTCTTATATAAGGATCACAATGAGAAAACATAATTCGTGCCGATAGTAATCAAAAGCAATAGAATATTTCAAGCGTCTAAAATCTAAAATGAACACCAGACGAAATAATGGCGAAAATAATTTAATTATGAGATAACTATTAACGTACTCTAAAAATTGGTATACGATCAAAATTAGGAGATTTAAATTTGGCTATTAATGATTGCATTTATGATGTAATTATTATTACAGAAACCTGGCTCTATAAAAACATCGCTAATAGTCAGTTGAAATGAACACATTATGTTGTATATGTCTGTATATTGTACTAATCGTATAATAACTGGGGATGTAATGGATGGGCATAATGCTCGTTGTGAAAAAATATTACCGGAGTTATTTATAAATTTCTAATGAGTTAGAACATATTTTTATGAGCATACATATAAATAAGTCCTGATGAAATTCCTAATGATTTTCTTATTAATTGTGTCTTTCTTTTCTTTTCGAAATGAAAAGTCAGTTACATCATTCCTATACATAAAGCAAATAATCATTAACTGATAAATAATTATAGCTTTTGCGATGAAACTGTTACCTGTTAAGGTCATTTCTTACACTCCGAACCCAAATTATTTGGGTGAATAATTTTAACGTTACACCTATTTCAGTTACATCGGGGGTTCCACAAGGGTCTCATTGTGGACCAGTCTAATTTACCTTGTTCACCAACGATATATAATATATAATGTAATTTTATTTTGATTATCGTACAATATAACAGCTCTATTGACGGGAACTCTATATTAACAATTATTTAAAAAAAACGGAAGAAGAAATCAACACTTCAATGTGATTTTCGAGTGCAGTGCAAATTTATTCAAAACTATCATGGCCATGGGGACTTTAAACATCAGTTTGCAAAAGTGTCGTGTATATGAAAGTTTTAATATAACACAATGTTTCACTTGCGGCGCATACGGCCATAAAGCAAATAATTGCGAGTAAATATTGTACAGACTCTGCGCTGGAACACACATAACAGCGACATGCATCTGTTGCGCCAAAAGATGATATCAAATGCGAAAATTGTGTATCAAAAAACAAAACATCTAGTGAGTCATTAGATGTTAAGCATGTGATTTGGAGTGATAATTGCCCATGTCGTGCTCAAATAAAAAATATACAGGCTGAGTTTCTTTAGATGTTCTCTATGGGGATCTCGGAAACTATAAGAGATAGAGAAACGGTTAAATGGAGAAAGAAGTGTAGATTTAAGAGACGAATAAAATTCCACTATCAAAGTTTTCAAAAAAGTGAAGGGTAACTAGATATTTAAAAAAAAGTAGAAAGTGTCAATTTATTTAAATCAAAATATCTCGGTTATTATAACAGATAGGAAAAAAAACTGAAAATAACAAATTTTTAGATAATTTTATGCAGATTAATAAAAAATAATCAGAAAATTTTTACCGCCATTATTTCTTGAGATATGAAGCAAACTTACATTTTTTAAATAGAAAACATAGTTGGCTATGGTCTCATTCCAAAGTTAATTATAACATTGTTATTTCTAAAAATAAGTGAGTTTTAGTCGTTTTAAGTTCTATTATAAATAAAAAATAGGTAGCCATGAACAAGATGAAAGTAAAACAAAGGAATATTACTAACTTCAAAAATCAATTTAGTAACCCTTAATTATGGAATCATATTTATTATCATGATTGCTCGGTAAATGAGAAATGGAACCTATTTGCAAAATTATTTTCAAAAATGTTTGACTCCAGTTTTCCCAAAATTTGGAAATAAAAAAATATATACAGCAATCGAAATTAGAACTTATAAACCAGAATTAAATACTCTGTATGTAATTTCAAGGCATGTACTATATTTTATAGAAGCATATAATGATAATAAAAAATCTTTATGATAATTTATTACAAAAAGCAAAACAAAATAGTATTAAAAATAGATTCTTATACTCAAATAATACTACAAAACATCTTGAAATATTATCAAAGAAATTACAGGTAAATCACATATCACCGTACAAGTAACAAATGAAGCAGAGTCAGACATACTAACAGACAACTTCATTAACACCGTGCAGTAAATACTAACAAAAAATAAATAATAATAATAAATAATACGACTGCTGCATATAGGGATAACATCAAGTTCAATAATAATTCACTATTCCTGAAACCAGTAGCTCATAATGAAGTTTTTAATACAATACTTTCATTAAAAAATAATAACTCTGCAGGATACGACGATATACCCGCAAAAGTATTAAAATATGCAATCAATGATATTCTAGAACTAATAGTACATTTAATAAATCTCTGTTTAGAAACGGGAATTTTTCCTGAGGTACTAAAAAAGTCACTTATAACTCCAATCCTTAAAAAGGGAGACCCAAATAATCTAAATAATTACAGACCGATAAGCCAAATTTGCCAAAATTTTAGAAATTATCATAAACTTAATTTAATTTTGGAGATGTGTAGAATTTCTGAATAAACACAAAATTTTTACCACTTCACAGCATGGTTTTAGAAATAATAAATCAGTAATTACTGCATTACATAATTATCTCAAAAATATTGTTGAATCATTAGAATCAATGGATTACTGTTCGACCTATCAAAAGCATTTGATGGTTTAGATCATGAAATTTTAATTTACAAATTATATAATTATGGTGTTCGTGGAGTTGCTTTAAGTCTGCTTAACAGTTACTTAAGTAACAGAAAGCAAAGTGTTAAAATAAGTAATACAATTTCAAGTAGTTTAAGCGTTACAAAGGTAATACCACATGGTAGTATCCTTGGTCCGTAGATTTTTATAATCTTTATCAATAACTTAGCACATGTTGTGCAGTCTACGGGTGCACATTGAGATTTGTGCAGATGATACTAACTTGTTGGTTTCTTGTAAAAATATTACTGATCCAAAAATTGAGTGTAATCAACCACTCATGGCTCAAAAAAAAAAAAATGAAAATTAAATACGAACAAAACTGAAATCGTGTTCTTTAGGACGAACCGCTGAAGAATAATTCTTTTAGAGCAAGAGTTCTGTACAAAAGAAAGTGTGATATTACTAGGAATATTATTAGATGCTACTCTTAGTGGAACTAAACATGTTGCAAAGTGGAAAGTGGACTGATTTCTGCTTGCTAAATGATACGTACCCTAAAATCTGCTGGAGCACCCTTGGATACGTAAACTAATCTATAATTCAAACTTCTGCTCTGGACTACTCATTGGTATAACTTACTATGGTTGTCGTTATCAAGCTCATCATTTATTTACGATACAAAAGGAAGCCATTAGGATAATGTTAGGATTAAAATTCAGGGAGTCTTACAGGGGATGGTTGTACGGAAATGTATATATACGAACTTTTAATATACAATTTCAAGGATTAAATAAGTATCAATACTACTCATCAACATAACTATCAAACTACGATAGATATTATACTAACTTTGCACTAGGGATTCACCGGTTATCTATGTATGAGAAGGAACCATCATATGCTGCCATGAGGTATTATAATCGTCTGCCGTGGAATATTAAGTCTGCTACAAATATAAAGAACTTTAAAACTTGTCTATTTGTGTACCTTTGTGAGAAAGAGTTATACTCTTTAAATGACATTTAGAATAATCAACTTGCTTTATATGACTTAAAAATTTCATATTTAGTTAGTTTCTTAGTTGTTTCACGGTTTGATTTGAGTCGTGTTATCACTATTAAATTAAAACACTTTGTAATTTCCTTCCTTCATATTTATTTTTATATGTCAGATGTACATTTCGAGAACCATGTACTCATTATCAATGACTAATCAAACAAATTTTTGAAAAAAAGTCACGAAAACAATAGTCCCCCTATATATAGGGAAACTAATAACTAGTCATTGATAATAAGTACATGGTACTCGAAATGTACATCAGACATATAAAAATAAATGTGAAGGAAGGAAATTACAAAGTGTTTTAATTTCTTAGTTGTTTATTTTATGCAGTATTTCAGTTGAACTATTTATTTTTATTTTTTGAATTATTTGTAATTATTTTCTATTTCCCAATTTGTTTTTTGTTTGTTTGACATGTTTTCATTAATATGTATTGCAACCTTGTATATACTTATTTCTTCAAAATAAATTATGTATTTATTTATTTATAAAAAACTGTAATTTGTTATTGGATGCCGATGACATCAAAATATTTAAAAACGTCGAGTCAATTAATAATTGCATGTCTATACAGGGATATTTGGCAGCAATACTTTTGTGGAGTAATTTAAAACAGATAACTCATAATATTAGCAAGTGTTTTTTTGTCTTTCTGTAGAAACACATATTTACATCAACTTACATACAAATTTCAGTCGATTGATCAGTAGCGCAAAGAGGAAGTGATTTTTGATTCACCCTCATATGTTAAATGTTTGAAATACTAAATTTAGGAAACGGGGTTTGGTTTGATCCTAGACTGCTCAAAATTTTCTTCTAGTATTCTTCTCTAACTAAAACAGGTTTTTTAGATGTATAGTGTTCACGATGGGTAGTGCTCATATACATTCATTAAAAGTGTACTAAATATGCATAATTTGAAGGTTAGAATAGATTTTATTGATGTTTGCTCGTTACATCGTTTGATTAATGGAAGTCTAAATAGTGGGCAGCATTTAATACACTTTCTTATTTAGGCTCTTCACATACCAAACAACATTCAACATAATCTAATCAATTCTAATCCTATTAATATAATGATGGGTATGTGTAATAAATATAACGAAAGCGTCTTGCTTAATATTTTTGACTCTGAACTATAATTCATTTAAACTTAATATTAAAAATGTGAAATATAAATGACAAAATTTATTTGTAATTATTGATCACATATTGTGCTATTTTATAAATTTTAGTTTTTGTTTAGGTTATAATTTCATAAGTTCTTAAGTTCTTAATTTAGGTTATAATAATTATTACTATTATTAAATAATTTTCCATTTGCTTATCTTTAATTTTCATGTAGCTCATCATATATTAGTTATATACAACATTGATATCTTTCTGTATTTGCTTGCAGTATAACTTGAGATCATCAGCGAAAAGTAAATGAAGGAACTTCAAAATATTACAGAGGTGGAGAAAAGTGCAGGTCCGATGCGTGCAGGGGAACGCAGATGTGACTGCAAAGGAATTTGAGATATCGAATTAATTTTAATATTACCGTTTCAAAAGAGGATCTTGGACTCTATAAGATTTCAGTTTCTGCATATCTGGGCATTGGTTAAAATAATCAAACACTTTGCTGAAGTCCATGTAAATAGAATACCCTTCAGCAATACTCTAGTACTTAAGAAATCATATCTGCATATTTGAACAAGTTTGTTGAAGTAGATTGAGTAAAAGCTATGTTTATTATTTGTAGTGACCTAGTAAAAAAATAAAAATATGCTTCTTAAATGTTTTAGATTTTTGTAAAAGAGTGGATATAGACTTGTAATTTTCAATATTAGATTTAGATTCGGAATTATAAATAGATAATATATATGATTCCTTTCAAGAATCAGGAATATACCACTGATAAGTGACATCGAGAAAATGTATGGATTTGATTAAGTATCACAGCAATTTTGTATGAAATTTTTAGGAATTTTATCAAAACTAACAGTGCCCTTTGGTGTCTTAGAAAATAATGACATCGAAATATTCTCTGATTTAATATACAGGGTGAGTTTATTTAGATGTTCTCTATGGGGATCTTGGAAATTATAAGAGAATGAAAAGCGACTAAATGGGTGACAATATTAGTAGTTTTACGAGACGAAATTCCACTTTCAAAGTTTTCAAAAAAGTAACTACATATTTTCAAAATAGTAAAAAGTGTCATTTTTTCAAATCAATATATCTCGGTTATCATGACAAATAACTTAAAAATCACTCAACATTTATTTTTCGAATGAACTATATCATATTTTATATCGGATTAAAGAGAAAAAAGAATCTATCTTTAAAGCCAACGATGGTTTGAATTTGAAAACATGTAAATTTGCGTTATATATCTGAAAATATTGGCGATAAACATTTTCTAAATACATTTTATTAATTTGTGCAAAATTATCTACAACTTTGTCCATTACAGATTTTATTTATCTATCACAACAAACGAGATATATTTATTTTAATAAAAATTACACTTTTTACTTTTTCAAAATATCTAGTTATCCTTAACTTTTATGAAAATTTTAAAAGCAGATTTTTTTCGTCTCGTAAAACTACACGTCTTTCCTCATTTAACCGTTTTTTCTATCTAATATACTTTCCAAACTTCCCACAGTAAACATTGAAACAAACTCACTCAATTCAATTTTTACAATCTTGGAATGTACAGTTCAAATTCGTAATAGTGACGAATTTTTAAATGTTAAAAAATATGTAGCAAACAGTTTGGAAATGTTATGTAGCTGTTGCAGAAATTTTTGCGTGACAATTCTTACAGGAATACCGTGAATTTTATTGATTATAATTATTTTATGATATGAGAATTTTATTAAAACTATCGAAATTGTATAGTAGAATCTTCAATAAAATTAAAATCATAAGCAAAATGCAAGTTGATCGTTTTTTGAATATGGGTTTTATCATCACTGCAAATATTGTGGTATTTTATATTTCTTTGAAACCCAATCAGATTCTTGAGACTTGATGCATATTTCATTTTCCGTTATGTATAACACATTATTCTAATAATCATTTCTCGTATTGGAGATAATAGTACTAAACAAATCATAGGAAGATAATACTTTACATAAGTAGACAGTTTGAGGCTCCACATTTTGTAATTAAACATTAAAATCACTGCTAAGAATGTCTCTGAGCATTTAATTTAATGTATCCATTTAATATAATGTATAAAAACACCTAAAATAGGAACACAATCATTGACACACTACTATAAAGGAAGTGTTTTCTTTAAATATTTAAGATAATTTAGGAACTAAACGCCTCAACCATTAATCAATTTTAATAAATGTATATTTATGTCAAACAAATTTATGAAAATTTTAATCAACTCCACGAAGTTATGTCCGTACAGGTAATAACATCGTGTTTAATATATTCGCAGAAAGTTGTCCATTATTACCTGTGGGGAATCGTGCGGTACGTGAGCGGGTTGCATAACAATTAATTATAATTGAGTGTAATAAAGAAGTTCGGTTCCCTTTGTGGATTAGGGCCGATTACTGCACATCCACGTCTCTGTTTATAGGAAGTTGGTGCCCTTAAGTTGCTCACGGTTTTCGTGAGGGGGATGACAGGGGAATGAGGTATATAAACTAAGTTGCCAACTCGGCGTTAGTTACTGGCCTTCGAGTGTATTTATCGCGCCCTGTCCTCTTTGCTGGCAGGAACACGGCCAATAAGTAACTTACGCGGCAGGAATATCCCTGACCCGGCCAAAATGTGCACGATCATAAATTAGGGCTTAGTTAAGTTGCAATCAATTAATTTTATAGTATAATCGTAAACAATAATTCCTATTTATAATATATTATATATAATTATATTACAGTTTGATTAAGGCAAACCTGAAAATTACGATACCTGGTGTGTATGTGTTAAAGATAAACATGTTGACTCCCTTACGACTCCACTTTAAGGCCAAGTGTCGGGGAACATGTCGGTTAGTCTCCGAAGGGCGACCTTCTCTCGCACGTCCCCCATCACCTATGTTGATCCACACATTAGTGGTGTGTTTAATATTTGAGGGGTTGGGACGTGTTCTGAAGGTTTCCCCGCGCGTAATTAGTGATACGTGTGCGTTATCTGCACGGAGTCAACCCGTCTCGGCAATATTGAGGGCCCTTTCGATGAGCTTTCTCTCCACTTTCTCGGAGATAATGCTCGAGGAGGACGTCGCTCGCATACGTAACCAGGCTAATTACAATATTTTAATTAACGAATTACGACGCGATAAAAAACGCCCCGCTCGCAACCTTAACAGGGAAATGCAAATGGGGGGCGAATTATCATTCTGCGGAATTACGGGCGATTCATTACCTTTTTGTTATTAACGGGTCTTTTAGAAATTTACTTCAACGCAAATTCTAATTACGCACGGTCTTAAAGTGTAATAATTCATGTCGTAATAAACAAACCCGGCTTAAGTAAAATTAAATTAAAAATTAAGAAAATAATATTGATATTAAAAATAGGATTATATATGTTAGTTATTACAGTTTCTTTGTTTATTTTCTTCTTTACTATTTATCCTTAATTATCCTGCTTCCAATCCTTCAATACAATTACTTTGGAGGAGACTATTTATTTAGTATAAATAGACATATTTGGTGGATGCGCCGGGTAGGCGTATATGGAAAAATGCAAACGTTTTTTTTTGTGCTCAATATCTGGAGCTTAAGTGTACAATTTAAAAAATTAATCATTGTTACTTCAATTATTAGTACTATCTTTTATTGATATGATAACACACATTTATTCTTATTTTAATATTACAAATAATAATTCGTTTAAATTTAATGTATAAAATTTAAAACCACTTTTGATAAACGTTTAATTATTTCAGTTGTATTTTATTTATTTAGTAATAAACATTAATATTCCATAATAATAAACAATATCTATTTTATCGTTTTTTTTAAAACCCTCAAAACTATTTCATTGCACCATTCAACGAGCTCCTCGTATTATTTTTCATATTGTATCGTTGAAATTATTGCGAATGCAACAGATGTATTTAATGAGGTGCAGAAGAGCAAGAGGGAAAATAATAGCGGTCTCCGCTGCACATGAAACATTCATCGAATTTTCCGGTCAATTGTGCACCGCTGTTTTGTTTTGCCTTTGTGTACGTGCGCACCCCCACACACATGTTGCGGTTATTAAAAAAAATGGGTGAATGGGGAAAAAATATGGGGCGCAGAATGGACCGTCAATTCTCGACATGATTTTCCAGTCTATATTTTTTTGGTGACGATTGAGCCGTGCTTTTACGCTACAGAATGTTTAAAAAAAAACGTTACATAGTAAGGGATGAATTTATTCGAGGCTGGTCAATAATTAATAATGTAGAAAGTTTTTGTAAGCAAAGTGTAAACTTTAATATTTTTTTGCCTTATTGGCGCATAGTTTATTTAGTAATTAAAATTCTGTGAATACTTTAGGAAATTGATGTTTAAATACCTAAAATAATTTTAGTTTTTATCCAATTAATACACTTTTAAAAACAATGTTTTACATCATTCACCCTAGTTATTTTATTACATAGTTTTGTAAGGCAAGGCAGTAAAACTTAACGATACTCGGCAGAAATTTATGTGACCTACTGCAGTCGATGATAAAGCCCCGTTTTTGGCACCGAGTTGCGGATGTGCAGGACATTAAGGTGGGCATTTGGAGATTTTCAGTACTCAATAGGGTGAAAAATGGCCGTGAAGGGGAGGCAAAATTGTAATTGCTATTTATTCGAGGGTCTATCGGAGGAATATATTGAAGAGGGAGTTCGGTAACGGGCCATTAATTCCTTCCCATATTACCTGTTTAAAGTCGGGTGGGTTTTTAATTGATGGGTGTGATTTATTACTCCATTAGCACTCCACGAGTTATAAACGGCAAGATCAGTATTTTCTACCGCAAATTAATACAAGTTAATGTATTTTACAACTACATTTTAATTAAAAAATGTATTTTTAGAATCACTTTCTCACTTATCACTTTGTGAAACATTTTGAACTATTAGTAATGAAGGTTTAAATTAATTTACACTTTGTTTGTTTCACAATTTTTCTATATTTACTCGACTAGTTTCGCTTTTTAAGTCATTATCAAGAGAAATATAGAAACATTATGAAACAAACCAAGTGTAATTTAATTTAAACCTTCATTAGTAATAGTTCAAAATGTTTCACCAAGTGATAAATAAGAAAGTGATTCAAGAAATACATTTTTTAATTTTACATCTCAGTTATTTTATACATCAAAAACAATTGTCAGTGAAAATAAATAAAGTTATTGTATTTTAAGGACGTAAAATAGAAAGAAAAATATACGGCGGCCATCCCCGTAAATATAAACTCTCGAAACTGCAAACAATTTTATTAAAAGCGCTTGAAAATGTTTCAACACCAAGTGACGTCTAACAAATATTCCCGGCCGGAGCTAAAAACCTGAGTACTTAATATACGATTTTTCACCGGAAACGCTCTTTTATAAGTATACAAAATAAACATAGACTGCCAACGTGCATGCACATGTTTTATAAGCCTTTGACATTTTTCATATAAACCTGGAAAACCTAATGTTATTTTTTGTGTGCCTTTTTGCACGTACGCTAAATAATAGTGAATGTGAAATATTTTATAAAACGTTGCGTTTCCCCATTATATTCGACGTATAAAATATTTTCAATGCACGTTAAAAATCGAATAATCTGATTTGATGTTAGTTTTGTAACGGTTTAATTTCCAAAGAATATATTAGAATTTAAAAACAATATATATCGTGTAATGCAGCTACCAAAATTTAAAACGTTAATTATATGTAATACTGTAATAATATATCAGAGTGATAGAGTATATAATCAAACAAAAATTAATATATATATAACGTGTCCACGTAAGTATGCAACATTCGGGAAACTTACTTATTATTAAATTCTCAGAAAATTTTATTCTTTATAAAAAAAAGTTGGTGCTTGATCTGAAACATACAAAAAAGACAAAACAAATGACATAAGGTTTTAATCAACAAAAAATTTAATTACTTTGGAATCAACAACCTTAATAATATTATTACTTGAATAACAATCACTCGATATGATCCCCTTCCCTCTCAATTCATAAATTTGTTCTTCTGATTACATCTTTAAGAATATTGGGATGATTATTTAAATATCTCATACCATTTCTAATTTTATTTTCAAAATTCTCTAAATTTCCAAAAGGCCTCTCAGAATAGAGGTTATTCTTTTTTAACAACCCCCGTAAAAGTAGTCAAGTGTAAATGTTGAATGTCTTGCAATCCATATCTCATTAAATATTTCTATTAAATATTCAACTACGGCACCAGAACTATCTGCAGGTGCCCCATCCTGCATAAACCAAATAGAATTTCTTGTAGCCAAAGGTAACATGTCAAATGTCTTTTCCAATTCCATATTTAAGAATTCTAAATATCTTTCTGAATTTAAACTCTGGCGCCCTACATCCCTATAATATTTCCGTTTAAAATTCCACTCCAAACATTTATTTTTCGAGAATATTGATTTTTGTAGATAATTGGGAATGCTGAATTTTCTATTGACTACCAATAACAGTTTTGTCATAAAACTACACCATTTGTAGTAAATGTAGCTTCATCCGTAAACAGGATCTTTTTAGGAAATATTTTATTAATTTCTACTTCGTTTTATATCATGAAACATAATTCAGAACGATTTTCGTAATCATGTTCTTGCAAAGTTTGAACATATCTTCGTTAAAATGCTTTAAATTTGTTGCTTCTAGTACCTTATGTACTGTTGACTTTCCCAATCCTAAACATCTTGCGCATTTTCTAACAGATATTGGAATTATTAAGAAACATAGACGCCAAAAGTCTTAGACAATATTAGAAATTTAAGAAATTTTTAGGAAAATACAGAAAAACTTTAGAATTACTAAAGAATTTAAAACCACATAAAAATTCTAGAATTTCAGTAATATGGAATTAATAAAGATTTTACAATTTAAGAGATTTTTTTGGAAAAGGAAAACTGTATCTTTTATAAAATTGGGGAAAAAAGATTTACAGAAAACTATAAAATGTTTAAATACTTTAAAACTCTAGGAAGTCTTGAAATTATTAACAATAAAATTGTGAAATAACTTTGGATTTTGAATTCTAAAACTCTAGAAAACCTTAAAAGTTAATAGCTTCAGGAAGCTCTAGAGTTGTTAAAGATTTTTGAAATAGTAGAAAGAATAAGATTCAAAATTAAAATTCCAGAAAGTCTTAGACGTGTAGAAATAACTTGAACTTTATTGGGAATTTAAAAAATCTAGAAAGTCTTGAAAGTCTAGAATTAAAAAAATAACTATAATTAATAAAAATTATGAACCGTCAAAGAAATCTGAAATTATTAATAGTTACAGAAGCCAAAAAGATCAGAAATATTAGAAATTTTAAATAAATGTAAAATATGAGAAAATTTTAGAATTATTAGCGAATTTAAAACGTCTTAGAAAGGCCAGAATTTAAGAAAAACTATAATTAATAAGGATGTTATAACTTTGAGGATTTAATAAAAAGAATACTCTTCATAGAAATAACTGAAGTTGAGAATTTCTAAACTCTAGAAATTTTAAAAATATCTAGAGAAGTCTTTAAAATATTCAAGTAAATAAAAACTTTCGGAATTATTGCAAAATCCGAAATTCTAAAAATAATTTTGATTATGAATTCTAAAACTCTAGAATATCTTAGAAGTTAAAAATTAAAATAGTCTAAACGTCAGATTGTCTTAGAAGTTTAAAATTTCAAAGTCTAAGCAATTTACTATTGTTAAGAATTATAGACGTTAAAATTTTTAGAACATTTAATAATAGTAATTTTATACCTTCAAAGAAATTTGATATTATTAAGAATTATCCAAGTCAAAAGTACCAGAAAATTCTAAATACTCGAGAAAAGTAAGAATTTTTGATTTCTTTATAATTGGACTGGTTTTGAATTATGGAAATTAAGAATTGTGGAAACTTTAGAAACTTTTAAAAATACAAAATTGTTAATTTTTTAAGTCTTCAAACTTAAACAAATTAAGAGTTGTAATTGATTTTAGAAATCTTAGAAATCCATAGAAATTTAATTTTGTTGAAAATTATAGTCAACATTAAAAAAAAAACACAATTTTAACAAAATTCTTTAGAACTTTAAAATTAATTGTGAAAATTAAAATTCCAGAAAGTTTAAGAAGTGTAGAGAACTTTAAAACTAGTAAAAGGCTTATAACTTCTATAAGAGTTGAATTTCTGGATATTTACAAAATTCTAAAATTTAAGATTGGGAATTTAAATCAAATTCAAAATTTTATTATTAATTTTAATTATAAAAAACTTTAATAAGAGTTTTATACATTAAAAAAAAAAATTGAAAATATTAAAAATTACAGAAGCCGTAAGTATAAAAAATATTGCCAAGTTAAGGAATTTTTAGGAAATGTAAAATTTGTGAAAACTTTAGAATTAATAGGGAATTTATAACGTCTTAGATCTCTAGAAGTTTTTCAGCAAACTGAATTTAATAAATGATTATTAAAAATTACAGACGTCAAGGTTTTCCCGAGAGTTTTAGAATATTTGAAATTATAACGAAAAATTAAAACAAAAATTTCTTTAGAAAATTCTAAGAAATCTAAAATTGTAGGAAAAAATAAGATTCAAATTTAAACCCCAGAAAGTCTTGGACGCGTAGAAGTTACAATTCTAAAATTTAGATTGAAATTTTTAAATAATTCTAAAAAGACTTCAATTACAAAAAAATGTAATAAAAATTAAATTAAATTTGAAATTATTAGGAATTATAGAAGCCAGAAAAAATTGGAAATTTGGATTTTTTTAGGAAATGTAAAATTTAAGATTAAATAGTTTTAGAAATTAGGTATTTCAAAACTCTAGATATTTAAAAAAATCTAGAAAGTTTTAGTATTTAGTAATGCAATAAAAAGGTTTAAAAATCTAAAATCACTAAAAAAGATTTTAGAATTGCAGGAAATCTTAGAAATCTAGAGTTATCTGGTATTGAATTACATACGTCAAGATTTTTGAGAATTTTTGGAACATTATAACGAAAAATTAAAACACGAGAAAGTACCAAATTCTAAACAATCTGAAATTGTAGGAGTAATTTTCAACCACGCTTTGCAAAATATCCAACGAATTCTTCACATTTCTCACTGGTTTAGTACGTTTCTTTTTTAAAATGCAATTCAAATTTTAAGATCCTTTTAAATTGTTTTGAAATTTTTGACACTTGTAAATAATTGATTCTCTTTTCGGGGTACCTGACGTTAAAAATTGCAGCTTCTTCTTGCAAGTTTTATAGTTATCGGAGCACCAACTGTGCTAATCCCTCTGCCATAATTTAGGAGATAACAACTCTTAATAAATCACTAATTAATTATTTGTTATTTGGATAACTATCGTGGAGTTACGATTCAGTCTATGATTCTTAAGATACTTGATAAAATTGTTTCTACTCAATTGCGTAGGATTAGTCGGAGTATTATTGTGGATAATCAGCATGGTTTTATTGAAGGTCGATCTACAACTTCAAATTTATTATGTTATCAGAAATTTATTATTGATAGTTTTTCTGATAGTAAACAAGTTGATGCGCTATACACAGACTTTTTAAATGCATTCGACCGGGTAGATCACAATATATTAATTGCTAAGTTGAATGCCTACGGATTTAGTTTAAACATAATTAATTGGATACGTTCTTTTCTTTCTTGTCGGGTACAAATGGTGAAGATAAATAATTACATTATTTACGATATAGTTTCTGAAAAACTAACTACCACCGTGATTAAAATTATATGCACCTTAAATTGCATTCTTTGCGGTTATAAACAGGGAAACTAAAACCAGCGTGTCGGTTTAAATAAATGAAAGTTCAATAATTCAAATACGTTGGTAATCTTACGAAAAGAATAACACGACTAATACTATTTACCATTTTACAATCCATACATTTCCCTTACAAACGTACGACAAAAGGGAACGAATAGCGGCGCCAGGTTACGCCGACGTTACCGATAAACGGGAGCACGAAAAGGGGGGAAAAGGGAAAAGACGCACGGGTAGGAAAAGGGGGGCTTGTCGGAGAAGAAAACGCTAGCAAATATTGGTCCCGCGAAATTCCGTAAGCCATACATCTTAAAAGTGTTGACACACCCCATAAAATATATAGCGACGACTTTTCCCGGTGGCAAGTGTACATTTCCCGATAAATACAAACCGGAACATTGAAATGCTATGAGTCGCCGAAGAATGTAGTATTGTTCTTAAATCGTACGGAATATAAATGATAAGAGATGTTCGTAAATAGACTTAAATTTTGTATAAAGATTAATAAATCAATTTTAATGAATGGAAAATCCAGTAAAATTTATTAAACAGAAAATTAATCTTAATAAAGATAGTAGATACACAGATACATAATCTGTAAGATATTACTTTAATTAATTTATTGGATTTAAATATTTGTTTTATAAACATGGCAATAGAATTATAAATAAACAAAAATCATGTAGGTTTGAATAGTATTTTTTAAAATTAAATAAAACACTAGTTTGGCATTTTTTCACTTGATTTATTAATCGCTAGATGTACATTTCGGTCACTAAGTGACCATTATCAATAGCAAACTAGTGTTTTATTTAATTATAAACATTTTCACGTACTTTTAAAATCCAACAAGTATTTTTTAAATATTTGTATGACACGGTAATATTACGCGAAGTTTGATTTTAAGCCTGTTCGCAATAAGAATTACGGAAGAGATAAAACGGATAGGTATGGATGGCACGTAATATGTTTGAAACTCTAAAGTTATTAAACTAGTATCCTAGGATATTTATAGCAGACAGGGATTTTACTTGCATTTTTTACACGGGAGGACATGTTCAATCCAGGATTATACTTCCAAGCACCCTCACTTTCGGCGAACATGATAAATCGTGTTTATAGCTGAATTTATGGATATGTTTCATTTGAGACATAATACATAATAGTGTAACTTAGATCCGATCTAAGAGGATAAATACTGAAACCTACAGGATTTTATATTTAAAAACCAATAAGATTGACAGTTTATAACATCATGATTTGATAGTATTAAAATAATTATTTATTCACCCATATTATTTTAGAATAATAAAATACGAAGTATAGTATGTAAGTTGGTACCGTACGGAGAGTTGGCGAATATTTTAGACAACGGATGTTTGTTCAGGTTTATTTTAGCTATCTGTATGCAAAGTTACGGTCTCTCTGGTATTAACAGTGCTGATTATGTGAGTGTTTATAATATTCAAGGAATTGAAGAACACCATCAGTTATGATATTAGGGCTTCTTAATGCAAGAAATGTGCGACCTTGTGTTAATCATCGTCAATTGAGCTTAAGAGAAGGTAACACCCATGATGACGAGCGTTCGGAATGGACGTCAGTCATTACGAACGAACTTTCAACCATACATCGTATATTTCCTGTAGATAACCATCTATTTGTAAAACTTAATGTTTCGAAAGAGGCTTTGAAATTAGTTTTGTTATACCTTAATTGTTCCTCTATATTAAGCGGATACCAGTTAGTTATTAAACTTCTTAGTAAGAACCCACCTGTAATTATCAGTGCTTATGTACTTAACTAGGTAAATCTCGTGCAAGACTTTAGATAGTATATATCACCCTAATGGTTTCTCAATAGGCCAAAGATGCTCATCTAGCCCAGGTAGAATAAAGATAGTAGATAGACTGAGAAAACAATATGGGCAATAGACATATTGAAAATATAGAGAAAACTCAGACAGATGAAAAACAAACATCAAAAAACCAACAAAAATCAAACCAAAAGTTGATATATAATATACAGATAAATTATGGATAGCAGGTAGGTAAAAATAAACAAACACAATACGTAGATAATAAAAGACAAATTAGAGATAGATGTTTATGAGATAATAAACAACATTGAGATAAAAATGAGATGACAGATGAATAAATAGGCTCATGAGAGACAGATGATGTACACGAGATCTAGACAACATTCAGTCGAAAACAGTTCCTGGCAGATTGACAAAAAAAGCAGACAGACAAAAGTGATAAGCAACTGATAATACAACAAATATTATGCAGACAATTACACAGTAAATTTTCGTGAGATACAGCTTGCAGAATATATTTGAAATTTTGAATTCTGTGAAAGTTTAAAACATTTATTATCATACTAAATTATGTTGAATTGTTTTTGTTGTTTAAATTATATGTTACAAGTTTATCTTGACTAGTAGATGTTGGCTGGTAGTAAAAAAGTACTAATATAATTATATATTATAGCGAGTGCGAGTGCACATCGAAAGTGATGCTCCTGATAAATCGTAATTAATTAGTAAAATACATTATCTATAATTTCGAAAGTGGTACACCAAAGTGTTAGAAATGTGAAGATTGTAATTGTATAATTACATATTAGGCACTTGGTTGGTAAGCGTGATATTTATTTTAATTTTGTGCAAATCTTCTATGCTCAAGGTTGATTCTGGAAAATTCACGCGGCCGGCCTAGTATACGATTTCTTTTTATATTTCTACTGATAAGCAGTTTTCTGTATGTGTGCATGTATATGAAAAAGGTGCACAAAGATTATTTGCGGGAGTATTCGAATAAATGTATTAATTTTCCTACTATTTCCTTTATTTTGTTCGTGGTCTATTTCGCCTTTGTGTGTGTTAAAAAGCAGCTACTACGGACCCAGTAGCGTGAAATTTGTTTTTCGTTTATTGTTTCCTCTTTTTGTATATTTGCGGAACCATGAAATTAGCCTACGCATAATGGGTTTTATTTGCAAGAAATGCGCAGGCAATATTGGTCCCAATTCATGTTCATGTGAAAAATGGTTCCATGGGAAATGCACAGATCTAACTACGACGGAAATTAGTCAACTGAAGTCTTTGAAAACTAGTTCTTGGAAATGTGACAAATGTCGTGCATTAAGTGGGGCAGTATCATTTAATCAGGAGAAAATTAATCAAATAGAAAACATATTTGACAAACTTTTAAATAATTTGTTTCCGTCGTTTAAGATGGAAATGCAAGAATTATTACAAAGATATGAAACCAAACTTAATACGCTTGATGTTAAATTTAAAAATATGGAAGCCAGCAGATACTATGTCATCTCAACTTTAACAATTTACCAGTCAAGGAATAAATAGTCAGACAGTGTCTGTTATATCAGAAACAGCTGTAAATGACACAGTCACAGAAATTACTCAAAGGAATGCACAATGTTATACTCTACAATATTCCGGAATCGTAATCTTCAAGTTTAGATGACAGAAAACAGCACGATCTTCAAGAAATCGACAAAATTCTGCATAATCACGGACCATTTCCTCAACCAAAAAATGTGATTGGCCTTGGAAAGAAAAACAGTCAAAATCACCGTCCAATTAAAATAATGTATAACAATATTCAAACAGTTAATAAAACATTAAAACTTGACTTCTCTAATCAAAATACTAATACCTTTAAATTCAAACAAGATTTAACTTTAATGCAGAGAAATGAATTGAAATTGTTACACGCTGAATTAAAAGAAAGAAGTTCGAAAGGGGAAACTAATTTGAGAATTAAGTTTATTAATGGTATACCAACTATAAGCACACTAAACAGAACTGGAAGTAGAAAGCATAATTCAGAAAACTAGACACTTCTCAACAGATATCACTTAGCTGCTACTATCAAAACGTACGGTGCCTTAATACAAAAACAGCTTCTTTTTACAATAACGTTAGTGTAACCATTTTGATGTTATAATTTTTAACTGAAACATGGCTCAAAAAGTATGTCAATAATAATGAGCTCTTTTCTAATAATTATGTTATTTTACGAGACGATAGGGAGTTGCGCAGGGGAGGTAGCACTTTAATAGCGGTGAATAGCAGTTTAAGGACACAACTAGTACCAAATCCAATAAAATCTCCTAATATTGATATTGCAATTGTCAAATTTTTGTTTAAAGATACGAGTCTATTATTAATATGTTTATATAGCACCCCAAGCCTCGTTAAACGAGTTTATCACGTGAATGGAATAATTAGATATATTGATTTCGGATCAAATAGCTATTGTTTATTCCCGAATCTATTAATCCCCATGCTAAAATACAATAATTTTAAATTTTAAATAATATTACTAAATTCTGCGGACTACGTCAATTCAACTCTATTTTAAATGCAATTCAACTCTGTTTTAAATGTACTAGATCTCGTATTTTAAACTAAACATTTGCAATATAAATAAGTGTGAAGATCCTTTAGTACCTATAGATTCTCACCATCACACACAGGATATTATGTTATCTTGGGAGGGCCCAAGCAGTAATTTTTACACCACATGTATAGATAATGTCGCATATAATTTTCGGAAATCTAATTTTTCATTGCTCTATGATGAGTTGTGTTATATTGACTGGGTCGAAACGGAAACATCTACTGGAAATGCAGATTCAATATGTAAGAAATTTTACTCGCTCTTATATTCGGCTTATGATAAGTATGTGCCCAAACGAAAATCTAGGAAGGAATGTAAAAGGTCTTATCCAGAATGGTTTGATGGTGATATTATAGGATTAATAAAAACTAAACATAAAAAACGTGAGAAATAAAAAGAGACAATTATGTTATAAATAGAAATGAATTTGACAAATGCCGAAGGATCTCAAGAAAAAAATAGATAGTGCGTATACGTATTTTATAAATCACACTGAATCATCCATACAACACAATCCTAAGGATTTTTGGAATCTTATAAATAACCAAATAAAGTCCACCCATATACCAGGTACCATACAGTATAACAATGAAACTCTCTCAGATCCCAAGAAAATAGTAAATACTTTTACCCTTCACCTCTGATAACGACACAAATGATTCACATACATCACTTGATATAATGGGAAATGTGACATTCTGTGAGAATGATTACCTTAACAAATTAAAAACCCTTGGATCAAAAATCACCGCTGGAGTTGACCAAGTACCCATTTTTTTTGTAAAAGATGTCGCCGTTATTATATACAAGTCTCTAACATTTATTTTTATTAGAATATTGAAAACTGATATCTATCCCAAGTTATGGAAGCGTGTTCGCATCTGCCCCGTTTTTAAATCTGCCAATAAATCCGATATCTCAAATTACCATCCTATTGCTATTATTTGAAATTTCTCTAAAGTATTCAAAATTCTAGTATCTGATTATTTATACTCAAATATAAAATCACAAATAAGTATGAATCAGCATAGTTTCATGCAAAATCGTTCTACTTTAATCAACTTATTGTGTATTATAGAAACGATAGCAAACTCCATGGATAATAACTTACAAACTGACGTCATATACGCAGATCTGTCAAAGGCATTTGACAAAATTCCTCACTCTCTACTCCTTGAAAAATTACATAAATTCAATATAAGCTCAAATATAATTGTAGCAATAAAGAATTTTTTAAGCGATAGAGAACAGTTTGTGGAGTACAAGGGATGTATCTCAAATGTGTTCACTCCTAATAGCTAAGTCCCACAGGGATCTAATTTAGGACCACTGTTATTTACCATTTTTATGAATAATTTAACAGATGTGATCTCGTGTGATTATCTTATTTATGTGGATGACCTTAAGCTGTATTAAATAGTAATATTAATGATTGCAATCATTTACAACATAATATTACACAATTAGAGAATAGGTGTAAACATAATGACCTCTTATTAAACCCGGATAAATGCTACTCCATCTCTTATTCGAAGAAAAGTACTAATAATATTGCGTACACTTACAGAATTAATGATAGAAATATGACGCGAACGAATTCTGTCAAAAATCTGGGTATATATTTCGACGATAACTTTAATTTAATTGGTCCCATAGATCAACTAGTTTCGAATTTATATAAAGCACTGGGCTTTATTATTAAATCAAAAAAAGATTTTAAGAATCCCTCATCATTGATATCGCTATTCGTTCATTGGTTCTGTCGAAAATAAATTATTGCGCACCCATATGGTCACCTAACTACTTAGTACAGTTAAAAAAAAAACTTGAACGAATCCAGAAGCGATTTTTGAAATATTTACACTTTCTCGCTCGTGGTTTCTGTTTCTATTTCGAATTGCTAAGATTGTTTGGTTTAGAAACAATTTCGGACAGGCATAAAAGAATATTTGTAAAAACTTTGCATAATATCTTAAACAATAAGTGTGATTGTAGTTACATTTAAGCTTTATTAATATTAACGTTCTTTATTGCGCCACAAGAAATGCTTTGACATTTTATTATAACACTCCGCGACTAAATCACTATGGGAATTCACCATTGATTAAGTTAATCAAGGCTTATCACAAGGTTCAATACACTGTGGATATTTTTAACGAATTTATTGTTCACTATACGCTAAGATGTTTTTATTTATCCTTTTGCTGTCTTATTATTTACTATTAAATTATTTATTTTCGTTTTGGAAATTAAGTTGCATTTTAATCAAATATTTTTATTGAACAACTGTTTAATTATTATTACATTTGTTGCGCTATGCTAATGTTAATCACTATTATAATTATTACTTAAATTTAAGTTTAAGTCAAATTAAGATTGTTATAATTATTATTTAAAGTTAAGTTTAAGTTAATTTAAGTTTCTCTGTAATTAGATTTGTATCTTTCGAGAAATAATAAGGTAATTATTTAAATTGTCTTTTGAAAAATAAAACGATGGTTTAAAATAATTATTTTATGATGACTTCTATTATACTTGCAGGATATAGTTAATATTTCAACGATTCTATCAACAATTCATACAATTAATAATAAAATATTATTAATGTCTATTCAGTTATAAATTGAAAAGTGTAAAGGAACGCATTATTTACAAGTGTATTTATAAAAATATTTTACGTGCTTTTTTGTTTTAAAAATGAATTAAATTTTAGAGTTTCCATTAATTTGTTTCCATACAGTAAATATAATAACTTGCGGGTTAACTTACTAACAAAATATGTTTTTAATTATTGGTAATATTTATTGTTTTTTTCTAGTTAATAACGATTTAATTTTGTATAGAGTTCTTTTCACGAATGTAAATTTGTTTCTGTCAACTTTATTCCAGAAGTTCTCATATAATACATTAGATTTTAGGAAAATGTCGTTCTAAAGGTCTAAAATATGTAACTACAGTTCTTCTATCCTTACTTGAATGAGCTCCTCAGTATATGTATATATTTCGGTTACTTTTTATTGGCAAGTAAAAGCATTAATAAAAATAGATGATAATTGGCTCAATGATACTAAACTGTTAATATCAGTTTTCAAACTGGTCTTGAAGTAATTAAAGGTTGATAACAAACGATGATAAGTCAATGTCACTGTCGCATATCAATTTCTTATATTTGGGAAATGAGCGAGTGACTTTTTCTGCAGATGTTCTATCCATAAAACCAATTAAGCTTTAAACAAGTTTACGGACCGTATCGTTTCAGCTAAATGTTTGCCTTCTCTTTGCAGCATCAAGTAAAAATATTTCAATTTTTTCTTTATGTCTATGACAAAGCCTAATTTCGCCAGCCAGAAACGGTCCGTGAGTTCAACAAAAGTTTGTTTTTTTGGTATTAAGATCATTTTTAATATTTAATTTTGCAAGAACTTTGCTTTTACTGACCCAACGTACTTCATTATCTAGAATATGATCGGTATCAGACTTTTCTAATAAGGCCTTTAAACGGCGATGTTGCAAATGCGCTGCTCAAATAGTCAACTCTGTTCTTGTGACCATTTTTATGACATGTCCTAAGTGTAGTATTGTACTACACAAAACTTCCTCGTGGATAAATAGATTGATACGACACAAACAATGGAAATAGTTTATCTTTCCTACAGAGGGCAAAAAATCCATTGATATTACCAATCATTGCCGGTGCTCCATCAGTCGTTATCACAGACAGCTTGTGCAAAGGCATATCTATCAACTTTGCATATATTTTAAATAAGTTATAGATATCCTCACCTGTTGTTCGTCCTTTCATAGGAAATATTTTCAGTAGATCTGTAGAATCGTCAAATTGTAGTGAGAACCAGTTACATATTTCCAAGTCACTATTCAATTGAGTTTTAGTGTCCTTTGAAATAGCATGTATTCTTCTTGTAATGGTATTAATTGACAACTGTAAGTCTTTTATCGTTCACATAATCCTATGGTTATTGGATAATTCCTCAAATAAAAAATGGGCGCTGGTCTGAAATGTTTCTTTCATCAAATCGCCATCTTAGAAAGGCTTTTTCTTCTTTGCGAACAGATGATAAATTTTTAAAAAAGCACAAGTATCTCATTACTAGAGGGCGTTATTACAGAATTGCTCATACTGAAGGGGAAGTGATAAGGCAAAAGAATTATTATTTTGAAAATTATAATGATATAATTAGTTTCGAACAAAATCGTTTATATTTCTTTGATTAGTTACTAAATATTAAATATTTCCATTTAATTAATTGATTAAATAGTTTGTTGGGTTAGGACATACGTGCGCTTATGTATGAAGAAGACTATGTCAAAAAAATAAAATGAGAAACTTTAGGACAATCTTTCGTTTTAAAACAATATTATAATGACTGCATTACTACTTTATATATCTCTGTACTTTTTTTTTAATTAGAAGACAAAATATAAAGGAAATTATATGTTTTTGTTGTCTCCTGAATATAATTCGATGATTTTTAAAATGTATCTACACACTTATGATTTTATGATATTAGTTCTTTAACATTACAATAATTCACAGAGTAATTTTAGGAACACTTTAAAATATATTTTATTTACTATAAAATATATCAGGTAATATTTTGTTCAACATCAGTTGAAGTATTCAGACGATAGATGTGATATTAATCACGTCTTTATCCTTAACAAGAACTGTAGACACATAAACTCCTATTTCTATGAGAAAAATATGAAAAGGCATAAATAGGTCAAAATAGGTCTGTAGCTTTTGTTGACGGAGAAACAATATTTTCATATTTAAGATTATATATGGTTTTGTATATAGAGAACTAGATATTTGTTGTCATTAATTATATTAACTCTAATATTCTCATTAATTTATTCAGAACATATTTTCTTATTCATAAGCATACATGTTCAAATTTAAAAATTATATTGAATACTTCCTGTGCTACTAACTTAATGGAACAAAATGTATAAATTAGGAGAAGTAATAAAATTTTTACCTAATATATAGCTAGTATCTAGACATAAATGTAACATTAATATATTATTAGATTATTAAAGTCTAAAATTATTGGTTTTTGTCAAGTAGGGGGGCTGTATTTAGACCCCAGAAGGTCTTTTATATTTTCTTTTAACTGACTTTGTCGAGTCTTATCTAACCTGAGACGTTGGAAAATTTCAGAGGGAGAGACTGGATGTTTAATAGAATTATCTTCCCTTTATATAGGGTTAGAGTGTTAGATTACTCATATACAATCTTAGCTTAAAATGCCCTGTTAGGTTCACCAAAACAATCATTTGGTTTCATTAGCAAAGATCATATAGTGTTTGGCTGTTTTAATGTTCATCGAAATTAAGTCTTTCAAGACTTTGCAAATGCATTTAACTAAGACAAAATCACCTTATCCTCATAAGATATTTCTTCAAACGTTTTGCCACATATCAGCCTAAATATTGTAGTATTCTGTTATGATGTGCACGTTTCCCTGGCCTTTTTGCATTCTACAGAATATTCCTAATTTTGACTCTTCGTACTTTAGATCTATTTAAAGCATTCAAACAACTATACTTAGTAAGATTTAGATAATAACAACATATCCACTAGTACTTTCTTTTAATATTTAAATGTATTTATTTCTTGTATAAAAAATTGAACAGAATCATTTATAACAGAAAAAAAACAATGAGTTTTTCATTATAAAGACAATTTGACATCGAACTGATGGTAATGCAGGCGACAACAACTTTCAGAGCAGTTGCCAAGAATTAACTTTTTTAGCATGGGCTAACATGTATGCTCCCGATGGTTAATGAATCCTCACCAGCACAAGCGGCCTTATGGTAGGCAGTGTAAACACCTTCGTCGTAATCCTCACCACAAATGCACTGCTCCTAGCAGACTTGTTTTTTTCAGTCCAGCTGACTTGGATTCCTCAATTCCGACCATGAACATGGGCACGATGTTGCCATCAATCTTTAGGCACAAGTTGATGGAGAATTCAGTAATCCAAGCAATGTTGATTACGGTGGTAGCGTCTTAGGTTGTGAAGTTGGTCGATGTCAGTTCAGGAGAGCTGCGGAGTGTGTCAAATTGTATAACAGAGGAACCGTCTATAAAAGGAAGTAGAGAATCGAATTGTTATCAGAGATGGTCTAAATCTAAAAATCTCCTAGTTTTAGGCAAAGGAAGCGGAACTAGAGATCATATCTTTACGAAGGTAGAAGGGAAAGTGGCGGAACAATTTTGTTCTTTTCATTAATGCAAACGTAGATGGTCTCGTTTCTAGGATTTGGATTTTCATGCAAAAGTGGTGAGACATTATTGCACTGCACCAGATCCGACGTTCCGGTGGTGTATGGAAGTGAAATATGTCGGTTTGGAAAAACTATTGTATAAATATTATCTGTTTGTTTCTTATTCTTTTTAAAAAGAAACATACTTATAAAATTCTTGTTATTTCGAACTGTATATTCGAATTGCACAGAAATCTTCTATAAATTGACATAATTTATTTAAAATATTGAGCAGTGGAGAACGGTGTTTAAGATCCCACAGAAAATTATTCGGCGGCGTAATTGAAATGCGAGAGAATTGAAATGAAATCGCTTACTGCAATTGATTTTCAATTCCGCCTTTTGTTATTGCAGTCTGGGAGCGTTTTTAAATTATGAACACTGACGTTTCCGGTTCGTTGACTTAATATTGTCCTTTTGTTCCCGCTTTTACAATGGCGCCGCTCGATTTGTTTCTTTTTTTACCCCTACAGTGGCGTAGCGTGATTAAAGGCCGCGCGGTTAACTTTTCAAGAGCGTTCGCCCTCATTGAACCCGGGCTCTCTATAGGTGTTTGATGTGAGAGTAAATGTATTAATTACGCTATTTTAAAATCGGTTTTTTAAATTAAATTCTCTAAATATAAACTGTTTAATTGTTATAATAAATAAGGTACTATTTGTTTGAATTTATTGCTATCACATTAATCTATTATTAAAAAATATATATCAAATTAAGGTTTAACAAATTTACAAATTATACACGTTTATACAATTTATAATCTAATAAATATAATTTGTTCGTTTTCTTTGCATTATCTCCTAAGATAAATTGATAACTGCCAATAATAATATCAAGTAGGTTTCATTGGGTTACACAAATTGACAAATACCATAGTATATAATGGCATACAAATAAATTCTAGGACAACTAGTAAATATTAGCATCATGTTAAAAAATATTACATCATTTAGAACTAAACTAACTAAAAAAAAAAACAAAAATACAGTCATATATTTAAAATATTGTAAAACAATAATTATTTAATCAGATTGGTTTGAATCTTTTATAATGCATTAAAATATATTCGGGCCATACAATTGATATATTATTGCTAACGAACAAAATTATTTCAATTAAAATTTAAATGTGAAGGTCATGAAAAATGCATTTCATGATTTATGTAGTAATAAAAACAACTACACAATAAATTCGTCTTAAGCTCTTAGAATATATCTATCTTCTAATTTTTGTCAATTGTGATATATAATCTATCAATTATCATCCATCATGTCTCAACTATAATCTGTTTAATGTTTTACTTTAAGAACCCTAAAAACCCTCTGACTCTACATAAATAATCTCAAGAAAAAAAGTCTGAATAAGAAGAAAATTCTTCTGATTGTAATTAGTTTCGTTAGTGTTGTTAATTACTCAGTCTATATATATCTAGGTAGGCATACTTAACGCGACAAAGCATGCTGCCTCCACATATAACTTGAAGAACTGCTTTAAATATTTCCATGTGAATTTACAATGGTTGTATAATAAATAAAATAGAAGTGATATATTAGTTTCTCTAAATGTATGCCATTTACGCTCAGTGGTGGCAATTTATACTACTCTCTAGTTCTGTCATATGACGAATTTTAAAATTTTTTGTTGTTTTGTGATATATCGCTTATGAACACATAAACAGTTTTTCTTTTCTTAAAATTATTAAAATGCTATCTACAGACCTCTAAGCGGATACTTCCTTTGATTCATTTAGGGTATTTAATTATATACGTCACTAAATACATACGTTAATGGTTACACTGTGTAGTACATATTTAATAACAATTAATAGGTGTCGAAAATGTGTACCCTTAAAATTGAGAGAGTAAATAAATTTAATGGGGCAATTCGAATCGTCCCCTGTTTACTGAAGGGAAAACGTTTCGGTTTCGGGACGGAACGATGCAATTATCAAGATGTTAGTGCCGTTTACGATAACGGATAAGTGCCGTCCGCCTTCATACTCTCGCGCCGACGCCGACGCCGACAAGGCCTCGGGCGTCGCGACGCTCGTCCCCATTACAGACATCGTTACGGCGCGAAGAGCGTCACCGAAATACCCTCTCCCGCTCTAATTTCCCCTTAAGCGAGTTTAAGACGTCTATAAGAATTGTTTCAAATTCTTACTTTATTTTGATAATAGTACACAATATATTTTATGTGTGAAATTAGTTTGGAAAATAACAAAATAATCTTATTTTACGTTTGGTAAGGTTAATTACCAAAGAAGGTAGGTTTAAATTTTTATTATCTATTACTAAATACTGAATTATTTTGTCATAAATAAATACCAATGCCAAAATTTAGCTTCTATTTTATTTAAGAAAATCCAAGAAGAGGTTTTTCTAAACTGCTTTCCATTAAAAAAACATGTACTTGTGCATTAATTCATTGAAGAAAATAAAGCGAATGCAAATTATATTAACCAATCTTCAAATAAACCAAAAGCAATATGGTAAATAATTAAAAATAATTGAAATAACTGTGATAACTTAGATTGTAATATCTAAATAAATATCTACAATATCTGAGACAATTTTATTAAACCTGCTACAGTTTAATACCGACCCATTGAGTTTAATGATCACAGATGCGACATATATTACTTATTTTTCTTTTACAGAATTAAGTGTTGCTGAAGTTCGAGAGGTCATCAAGCCCTTGAAATTGTCAAATGCCCGGGATATATATAAAATGGAAAATGGTCTTTTACGCTTTAGTAAAGGTATATTTATATTCCCAGTAAATCAATGAATTAATGCGTGCATTAAAAACAAAACATTACCAGAGTGCCTTAAAAGGCAGCTGTCATTTTATACTTCCAATATTTTCGAAAATTATTATTATTTGAGATTATTGTTTTATGAAATACTATCCTTATTACATGACAACCTTGTTTTAAGGGATAACCGATATGATTTTCGCAGAGGACTCTCAACTGTTGATACAGTTCGGAGTTTGTTGGCAATATTATTAGCGGTTTCGAAGCGAGTCATTACGTAACGACTTCTTTCTTCGATCTGAGAAAAGCCCTATGTTTCGCATGACGTTTTTCTGCTAAAATTTTACTTCTTTAATTTCAGCCCACATAGTTGTTGTATAATAAATTATCTACAGAATAGAACCCAAAAAGTCACTTTCGTATAAAAATCGTATATCGTTATATGAAACAATATCATGTGATGTGCCTTAAGGGTCAATTTTAGAGCCCATGCTCTTTTTAATATACGTAAATGACCTTCCAATGCTTATTAAAAAATGGTAAAATTATTATTTATGCAAACAATATGATATCTAGTAATAACTCTGATAATTGTCACATAATGTTATGCATTGATTCACTTCTAACAAATTGTTCTTAAATATTGAAAAGTCTGTAAATTTTTCCTTGAATTACAGTAACAATAAAAATGGTTTTTACAAGTTACTCTTATATTCAATTAAATTGGAAAAACATATGAAAAAGAACTGATACAAAAACGGTCAACAATGTTACCTAGGCATATAAACAATTCCTTGCTGCAATGTGCCGTTATAGCTGCTTTCCAGGCTCTGTATCATAGTGTTGGGTCATTCTAGTATGACAAGTCAAATATCTAAACTACAACGTGAACCATTCGAATACTAGCATCCATAGGATATAGGGATCAATGTCAAGAATATTTTGAAACATTGAAAATTCTAAGCCTACCAAGCCTCGTCAGATGTAGGAATGCCAAAATTATTTGTCACTCCAGGCAATTATTTCTTTCAAAAATTTAAAAGACATCAGCAAATTGTATTTGATCCACAAAGCATTGTTCAGCATATATGAATGTCTAATAAATTTTATGGTATAGGCATTGAATAAAATATTTACTATGTTTTTACCACATCTATTTATTGTAATTTATATTAATGATAATTAATTAATATTTGATATCAAAACAAATCGTAGTGGAGTATATATGTTGACTTGCGGAGACTGCCCCAAAACATATGTCGGTCAAACAGGACGAGCATTCATTGACAGAATTAAAGAACATCGCGCCGCATATATCAACAATAAACAACATCCACATATGCCAACTACTTGCTGGAATTTTACACCAAGAAAGAAAAAGCAAGAAACGAAACTAGACTTACTAGAGAACTTAGAAATTAATAAAAGAAAAAACACAGGCCTTCTGCTAAATGATCAAACGGACATCAATCGCTCACCACTAATAAACATCAATCTCTTAAAGAATAATACCCCAACCCCATTACCCCCCACAGCAATTACTATATAAACCTGCTACAAACTTTTATTGTTACCATTCCTTCGCCTGAAGAAGCCACAGTGTGGCAAAACAATTGTTGCGTTTATGAAAAAAAAGCAATAATAAAGTGTTTTGAAAATTTAAGTGTTTTACTTCAACAACCAAACAAGTTAAATAACAACATTCTAAATTTATTTGACATCCAGGCTTCTTATAAAACTTTTGTCAGTAATGGTCAGTCAAAACCTTGAATTACACATAATATTCTAAAGATGATAAAAATTAGAGATAAGGCATTAAGCAAATATAAAAGAACTAAAAAATATTTAATCTCAATTATTATAAATCTATGAGCAACCTAACTACTAAAGCAATTCGAAAAAAAGGTTTTTTGGCATTTAGACTAAACTTAAATAAAACTATTAAAAATAAATTATGGAAAGATTTAAAAAACCTAGGTATCTACAAAAAGAACATAAGTACTATTGCTGATCATCTTAATGAGGCAAATAGAATTAATCTGCATTTTGCACCATCTGAAGAACAACATACACCTGATCCTAATATTTAAAATTTTTACAATACTGCAAATAATTATGAAGATAACATCAAATTTCTATTGTGAAAGAAGATGACATATTTCTAGTTCTAAACAAACTTAAACCATTGCAAGATGGCAGTGACAATATTAATTCTAAAATGATCAATATCTGTTGCCCTTTTTTAATTCCTTATATTACTCACATCATTCATGAAAGTATTTCTTCTAATATTTTTCCCGATGCATGGAAATAATCTATAGTTACTGCAATTCCTAAAAGCAAATCTGTTTTAATTTTACTAGACTATAGCAAGGCCTTCAACAATGTCAATTATGATTACTTGCGGCAATTCTTAAGTGTATAGCATTTAATATTAGCCTGTACTTAACAGACAAATATCAAACAGTTAAATGCGGCCAAGTTAGATCTCAAATAAATGAAGTTTTGTCTGGTGAGCCCCTAGGTTCAATCCTAGGGCCAGTTTTATTTTTAATTTATACATCAAACTTACATTCTTATATTAATTATTATCAGTACCACCAATATGCCGACGATACACAATTATATCTATTTTTCGATGTATCTGATATTTCAAACTCTGAACTAAATACAAATAAAGATTTGCAAAAGATATACAAATTTTCAATGTTACATTTTCTCGAAGTAAATCCCAACAAAACTACAGCAATGGTATTTAGTTCTAAACGAAAAAGGGCTTCTGTATTGCAATCTCTTAAAATTAATTTAAATGGTATGCCAATAATGTTTTCAGATAGTGTTAGAAACTTAGGACTTCTCATTGACTATAGGCTTCGTTTCAGAGAACATGTGCAAATAACAACTCGACGTGCCTTTATTGCTCTAAAATCTTTTTAAATTAACAAGAATATCTTAAGCACAGAATGCAAAACTATTCTTCGTGAAGCTTTGGTACTATCTAATTTTAACTTCTGCGACTCTGTATATGGCAGCTGCATTGGTGAGATTTGTCAATCTCGTATACAAAGAATTCAAAACTCGTGTGTAAGGTTCATATTTGGTTTAAGTGGAAGGAAAACTATACGTCCATATATTAATAAACCTAATTGGCTTATTATGAAAAAACGTAGAATTTTAAACACTACTTGTCAATTTTACAAAATTATAATGACCAAATCTCCTCCTTATCTATTTAACAAACTTAGCTTCCGTACTGACATTCACAATATAAATATTCAGCGAAAAGATGCCTTAATTATTCCTTTACATCGTTTAGAACCACATAAAATAAGTTATAGATACAACATATCTTACCACTATAATAAATTCAATTTTGGATATGCCACTTTATTTTCATTCAAAGGTTACCTAAAAATATAAATTATTGATGGAACAAAAGGATTTCAATTAATTTATTTTAATTCATTTTTCGGCATGTTAACTACTATTTCTAGCAATTAAATTCTATTAAATAAAGAAAGCACTTAACTTTTTATATCACATATTTATTATATTTCTCGTGACTAGTTTCAATTACAACGTAATCATTATCAAACAGTTTGATAATAATTGAAACTAGTCACGAAAAATATAAAAAATATAAGTGGTATAAAGAAGTAAGTGTTTTCTTTATTTAATAATCGAAAATGTACCACTAAGTAAACGCCTCCAAAATTCAAGAATTAATTAAATTCTAATTTAATTATTGTCTTTATATATATTCTTTGTTTAGTTTATTGTTGATTTTGTCTTATACTGTAATAGACTATTTTAATTGTTATTTTCTTTATTATACTATATAAGAGAATTTATATTTACTTGCGGTCTAGAGGAAATATCAGCAGTATTGGATGCTATGTATGTTCGTGTATGTACGCATCTCATATTTTTTTATATACTGTCTTTCTTGTACTATTATCATTCAATAAATAATTCAAGCGGATTTAGATCGTTTTTGCTACCATTGGTACTACACTAGCATGTTTACTATATTTTTATGTATTGTATATATTACATTGTTATATCTGATGTTTCTTTTGTATTTATATTATTTTGAGTTAACAAATAAAGCTATATTATTATTATTATTATTAATTGTTTGCTGGCAACAACAGCCATAGACCTATTTTGTATCTCATCAGCGTTCAAGACAAGGAAACGTTTTAATTTGGAATATTTAATACTCCAGGTAAATAATAAATGCACCCTTACGGTAATGACTTAACTGATCCCCTAAACAAGGATCTAGTGCAACCCTAAGACAATATATGGCATCTTTATGGCAATATCTTAAATATGGTTAATCATTAGAGTACCATAAATAGAATATAATTATCCAAGCATTCTAAATTTTCTTGATTAATAATAAAACTTATCTAATAAAACATTTAATAATCCCATCTAATATATTAACTATGCTATGTTCAGCAGATTCTAGACAAGTGGAAAAATATTTAAGTAATGGATGAATTAGTAAAAAACTTTAACAACTTTAAATAAATTGACCTACAAGTACCTTAAATTTTCGGAATTAAAAATATTCTATTCGAATAGTTTTTACTGCCTCAATGCTATCTGTTAAATTAATATGTTTTGTCAAATTTATGTAGAACTGTATTTTTCCCGCCTTTATTGCAATTGGATTACTTTCCATTCATGTTTTTGCCTTTATTAGAAAATAAGTTAAATATTTTATATTCTGATCTCAACTGGTGATTAAAATATATCATATTTCCTCTTCAGAGCTTGTTTTATGAGGGGAGTTCAATAATAAATACAACACATATTATATTTCTCGGTAACGCTTGGTTGAAGAAACCAGAAAATTTTGTTTGGAACACCTTTCAATATTGAAGCTTCCTCTCGTATAGTCTTATTTAGTTCCGATAGAAAGAAGAAGCATTTGTGCGGAATTTCTCGCTCGGTATGAGGCTGATTGTGACAATTTTTTGTCAAACATTATTGCAGGCGACGAAAGATGGGTTAATCACTTCGAATCCGAAACAAATCGTCAATCAATGGAGTGGTGCCAAAACCATTCCTCTACAAATAAAAGTCATACTCTCAGCTGGTAAACTCTGGCTACGGTCTTCTAGGATTCTAAAGTGGTTATTCTGTTTGATATCTTATCCTATGATTAACCGATTAACTGTGAATTGTATTGTGTTACTCTTCGAAAACTGAAGAAATGTCTTTAGCGTGTTCGTAGCAACAAAAAGAGAAGTTCGTTTCTTTTTTTCCATGACAACGCCAGACCTCATATAAATCTTCGCACACGAAACGAGCTCACAAAACAGTGTATTGTTTTTCTCACCTACCTCATAGCCCAGATTTTGCATCGTCGCATTTTCATCTGTTTGGCTTAATAAAAGACGCAATCGGCGGAAAGCACTATGAAGATGATGAATACATTATTAATGCAGCACGATATTAGCTCCAGCATAGATCTATGGACTGGTATCGTGCAGGAATAGATGCCCTCACGTCAAGGTGACAAAAAGAAGTAGCAATGAATGGGGATTATCTTGAAAAATAGTGTTTTGTAGCAAAAGGATTGGGAAATTTGAATTCTTAATAAAACAACCCTTGTTTCAGAAAAAAATAATTGTTACATTATATATTGAACCCCCTCGTTTTCCAATGGCTATTGCAGAAACCAAACTGAGTGACAGAAAAGTACTCGACTCTGCTGGTTATATTTTATTTAAGAATAGTTGAAGTACATTTAAACAACTTGAAATTATTTTTTGTACAGTGCTCTCAATGATAATCTCATTTACTTCTTTTTGCACTTCAGCAAGAACTTCAGCATCCTATACACCAACTTATTGTATAACGAGGGCTAGAAGATTCAGATCTCTTTAATAATGAGCTGAATAATTATAACATATTGATGCTTCATTTTCTCTTCCGCACGACAAAAAAGTAAGTACTACAATTTGTTGAAGTTACAGACATATTTCATCTAAATAAATAATTGCATGAGCCTTTGGAGTTAAAATGCTTGAGCATAAGTTAATTGTGTGCTGTGTTCGGTAAAGAAAGCTCAACTAAACGTCGATGCCAGAATTGGTTTGCCAAACTCCGTTTCAGTAAATTCAAAATGTCAAAAATTATAAAATTAAAACTTTCTCTAATAAAATCGCATTTGATGATTATAGTAAAAAATAAAACTGACTTAGTACTTAACCCTATATATTATTTTAGTAACATATACAACAAATCATTAGTGAATATTTAATCTAAATTAAAAATTGTTATTTATCATTGATTTCATACAAGGATGGAAAATTTCATTAGAACTACCGATTTAGAAATAGTGTCGGCTGCAGATTTTTTTTTATTAATCACCCCCGAATGTTTTAATTAAAACCAAGCTTTTATTCGTTATTAATTGTCTCTCACGTGATCGGAGGGGATATTGGAATCGGAAATTAGGCCGGAAAAATTAACGAGACGCGATTTTCTATCCGCCACAGAGCGGCGTGTGCTTAATTTGGCGGACCATTAATTCGGGGGAGGCGATTAAATTTGGAAAAATTACGATGGGGCGGCACACACACACACACACATACACATCCATATCGAATCGAATCCCCTCAGCTGAAATTGAATTCGATGCGGATTAGGGCCGAATCCCTGTATCAATTATGCGATTATGTTTACATAATGAGCGGATGGGTGTGTGCGAGTGTGTGTGTGCATGTGTTTGTATCGGGGGGAGGATGGGTATCGTTAACCCACCTCCCAAAACATACCCCTGCCACAATCCGTATCGTGTTCATTAGCCAGATATCCGATTTGACGTTTCAATTGCGAAATATTTAGATGGGATCGTGTTTGAGTTATATGTGGGTGATTGAAAGCCATTGACACGTGTCAAAACCGCTTGATTGCAAATAAAATTTAATTAGTGGAATTAATTATGATTAGAATTAATGGATTATTTATTGCAAAATATTATAGATATTAATTTTAGTTGCAATGATTTATGATAAACGGTATTCAACCTTTATAAATTAATTCAACTAAATTGTACAAAAATCAAGAAAATTGTCAAAATTTATATAATTTATACTTATTCTAATTTCGATTCAATTTAATAACGAAACTTGAACAAATAACCTGTTTCTCATTACTTGACAAATATTTGGTTAATATTTTTGGTAGGTTAATTAATAAAGCACTAAAAAACTTTCTTCAAATAATTTTAAAAATACGAAAACATTTCATGAATCTACAACAATGAGTCTTACTAAGATTACAAAACAAATTCATTTTGAAACAACTACTTCTCTGGCGAATACCACGAGAGACTTTAAATAATACAAAATTAATTTACGTGTAATAAACAGTACAACTATCAAAGCAACACTAGTTTAAATGAAATTATTTCTGTTGAATAAACTAATAAATGATAAAATTTACTTTTTCCAATTATTTATTTAATTTCCAGATAAATATATATTTCGAACACAAAGTGACAATTATCAATATATTAATATTGATTTTTAGTGCTTTATTAATTAATCAAGTTTATCTTTGAGTAACTCACAAAAATCAAACTATTTTTAATTGGAATTAATAATATTTTATTAGTCTTAATTTTAAATAATTTCTTGCTAATATATCTGCAAATGCATGAATCATTAGATTTTTATAAAAGCTTAGAGTTATTAGATAAAGAACTTTTATTGTGTTGTTATTTTTTATTTATAGGTAAAAAGCTCTTAGCTTGAAACCATCTAATATTTTTTTGTACGAACTATATTTAAAATTTTAAACTACTATTATAATGGTTTTATTTTAATTTATTGATTAAATTAAATAATTTGCTCTGATTCAATAATAATTCATTCATTAAAAAAATTGAATATTGATTTGTGGTCATTATGAATTTTGAAATTTAATCAAAGAGCAAAATCATCACATAAATTATAATTAATATTTTGTAGACCTTTTCAAGGCTACTCGTGTAAAGTTTTCCTTTTTTTCTTCTTTTCAAAAGAGTTTCCGAAAAGATTTAATTGCGGGCGAGCAGCTAGATTAACGTTCTGCATTTTTACTTTGGCCCTTCATTAATTAAAGGGCTCGAATCTCTGCGGATTAATGAAGCGCGAAATTGCAGAAAAAAAGGGCGCGGGAATAGAGAGGGAGATTAATCAGTTCCGTGATAAATTGTTATCTAAATGAGCTAATATTATTTTAAGTAATTTATATCGCTCGAGATTAATTTTAATGGTGCTGTGGAAACGAGGAAAAAAAGCGGCAAATCTACAAAGTGAATTAGATTATTGCCGACGATAGAGCAGAAAACAAAACAATGTTATGGAATAAATTTATGAATTTTGGAGATATATGAGTTGGAGGTGTGTTTATTTTTAAAGCTTGGATATATGTGCATACACAAATATGGCTTAAATAAACCGACCTTTTAAAAATAATATTTATTTTAGATAATTTTTGTTGCATTAGCTTTGTCTGTAATAACGCATCTAAATTCTAAAAATTACTTTCTTTTAATTTTAATTTAATAATAATTAATTTAATGAATAGAATGGTTGTGGCAAATAATTATTTGTGTTTCAAACATGTGAACTTTTCAATTTAGAGTAACAATTAATTTTTTATATTTAAAAATTTTTGAAGTTTAACAACATTTAAAGAATTGATTGTAAAAATAAAAGAAGCTGGATTAAAATAGTTTGGTGTTTGTGAGTTACGTGAAGATAAACTTGATTAATTAATAATGCACTAAAAACCTTTCTTCACAAATTTGAATTTAAATAAAAATTTGTGAAGAATAGTTTTTAGTGCTTTATTAATTAATCATGATTAAAATACATATTACAAGAACCTGTCACACCTGTCACTTGTCACTTAAGAATGAAGAAATGGAATACCAAAAATAAACGCTTTTAAATTTTTTTGGTAATTTATTGCACGAAATACTGTTATTTCTAAATTTTTCCTTAAATTTTTATTTTCCATCATAATGCTTAATCTACAATTCAATATGATAGCTAAACACCTTTCTAGAAGATAGAAATTACTGACTTAATTACGATAAAAAAAACACCAACATCCAAAATTCCTTCTCATCTATCGACTCATTGACAATTTTCTCTTACTGTTTCATTCTTGGATGTTTTTCAAAAATTTTTCGTATTAAACTTCAAAATTCCTTCATTCTTTAATATCGATCATTATAGTTCTTCAGATATGATGAAAGGTACAGGAATTAAGTATGTACATTTAACAAATGTAACATTCACTTAATTTTTTTTTTGCTCAAGTAAAATAACGCCATCACTTAAGTCATTACCAAAAAATAGTCTCTTTTAAAATAACCTTATCCATTGAAGTGAAGAATATTGAAGATATGTAAAAGTAATAAAGATAATTCACTTTCATTTATTCAGCAAATGTTGTCTCCTGGAAAACTCTATTCTTATTTTTTGTATTTTATCTTTGATCTTCATGCTTACTTCACATATTAATTTATAATATAATTAACCATTCAATTCTTCAATACTTTTAGAGCTTGTCTCATAAAAAACTTTAAATTGAATAATTTTTTGCTTTAGAATTTTTTCATCATAATATTTGGCAAGCTTATAAACGGAAAATGAGAGAGAAAACAAACCCTGGGTTTTCAAACTTTTTCCTACTTAACACCAGTAATCTTATTTTTGTATTCACTAACTAAGAAATAACTTATCAACAAACTTATACCAAAGCACATAGACTTACAAACACTTGAAATTGAATAAATGAAATTACATAGAATAATAACAAACACATCGCATAGGGTCAAATATCTACATTAAAATGTGATAACCAAACACCTTTATAGAATATAATAAAATTACTGAATTAATTTCTATAAACAAAAACACAAAAACCCGAAAATCTCATTCAACTATGGACCCTTTATTTATTTATTTAATTATCTTTGACCTTCTTTCTTAAAAAACTACACCTTAAAACAAATTATTAAAAAAACTATACATACAATTTTCGTTAGAAAAATTGCTTCAAAAAAATCAAAGAATACTAGTCTGTCAACATAATCATCAAACAGCAATTAGTTTTAAGAAAAGCCAAAAGAGAAAAGAATAGACGACGTACTTGGCCAATTGGGAAAAGTGAAATGGTTTTCAGTTCTGGACCTGTCAGCAGGGTTTCATCAAATTCCACTAGCGGAAGAGTCGGAAGAGTTACATGATATAAAAAGTTTTACCACCGACAAGGGGAATTTAGATTCAAAAGATTACTGTTCAATTTATCTGTGAGTCCCAACAACTTCCATATTTTGTACACACATTAACTAATAAAATTAACAAGAAGAATAAAATAAAATAACATTGTAATGACAAACAAATGCGAGAAATCATTCCAAACGGTAAAAATAAACCCAGTTTGATAAACCCTTTATGATCACTACGGATGCATCTAAGGCCGCGTGCTGAGCGACCTTGAACCAGACAATAAATAACGAAGATTTACCAATCACTTCAAAAAGCGATTCTTTGGGCAATTTTGCATTTTAGGACGTAAATTTATGGAAATACAGCCATACTACTAGTCGCCAACTAATACGAGATTGAGGATTCATCTTTGGATTGGAATAAAACGCATCCAATAGTTGGAGTAATTCCGGATTCATTCTACAAATAATCTTAGGTACGGCTATAAATGGTGATTAATCTAGGATTCTAGGATCAGAGATTATTCCGAGAATTGATCTCTGTATATTAGTACAACTGTAACAGTTGTACTAATAGACAGAGACTGCTTTTAATCATAATGAAAAATCCTTATTAGAAATTAATAAGGATTCGTCTTGATTAGAAAAAATACGATTTTCACATAGAATACATAAAAGACAAAGAAACCGTAGAGGCTTTATCCAGAATAAACATCGAAGATTTGAAATACATACAAGCAAGCATAATGGTAATGTACACTAATAACAGCCGTACTAATAGTCGCAAATTAATTCGAGTTTGAGGATCATTCCTCTATCTCGGATTATTTAAAAAAAAATAAACGTCCATTCAATAATCCCGCTCGACACAAGATTAATGCTAGATTATTCGCGATCTGTCAAATTCATACATGTCAACAGATATTTTTATAATCCATTAGTTAATATATTTATTATAATATTTTGCACTGATAATATAAAGTGGATGAAGCCGCATTTTGGGATAAGGTTTTATATTATGTAGAAAAATTCGAAAGTGAATGACTGCCGAAAGAGAATGTACCTAACCTAAAATAATATTATTAAAAATATATATTTGGTAACTATAATGATGCTTTTAATTCGAATAGATATTTTAGAGATGCTAAAAACCAATTGAATTTTATGATGATAGTGAATTTTAAAAGAGATATCGATTTAATGAAAATATAACAGTCCGCGTTCTATTATTGCTAGTAAAGGAATTAGAAAATCCAAACAATCGTGGACTTCCTTTTTAACCAATGCAACAATTATTGAGTTATAAAATGTATTAAAATCCTTTAGTTCGTTGTAGAAAATTAAATAATAAATTTAAAAATACGAAAACATTTCGTGAAAATTAAATAATAAATTTAAAAATACGAAAACATTTCGTGAATCTACAACAGTGAGTCTTACTAAGACTACTAAACAAATTAATTTGAAACAACTACTTCTCTGGCTAGTACCTCGACAGACGTTGAATAAAACAAAGTTAATTTACGTGTTACGAATAGTACAACTATAAAAGCAACACTAATTTGAATGAAATTATTTCTGTTGAATAAACTAATAAATGATAATGTATTTAGATTGTTTAAATATGACTATAACATGAAAAATTATGCACAAAAATGAATTTAAACTGATTTCATTAAATTAAATTAGCAAAAGCAATTAAAAAATCTAGCATTTAAGTTTATAATCATCTGCAGACACGTGTTTCGAACTTTCACTCTCTTCTTCGAAACACGTGTCTGCAGATGATTATAAACTTGAATGCTAGATTTTTTAATTGCTTTTAAGAACTACTATCGCAAAAGCCATATTTATAAAAAAATTATTTTAATTAATGGCCCAATGAAGATAATTAGGACTGATAAAGGAACGGACTACATATTGAGATAATTACGATTGAAGGACACTGCACTGACAAGAAATGCCCTTTTACTGGAAATGTATCCATTCGTGGCAGAATCTTAACTGGTGTGCTACAGAAGATAAAGATGCAGCGTACAACTGGCATTAGGCGTGATTACCTGTACTACATTAGGAAGTAATATAATCGTTTTGAAAAGAGACATCGCAATATGTCTGCACATCTTTCACCATTCTTTCGAGATGTGACAATTCGCGGTTTGCTGTACTCAAGGTCACAAAAGATACACATTCCAAAAAGAGCTTCAAGATATTCGAATGTACTTGTTTTAATAAAGTCTATTTGTAATTGAGATAGATACATTAGGTAGAATAAAACTAAGAATACGAAACCTTATAGGTAATAATTTAGGAATATGTTAAGCAATAGTTTAAGGATAAGTTTAAGAATTAGATTATTTTGCTGTAAATGTTAGGGAAGAATTGATATACGGTAAATACTGCTCACTACACTTTTGATAAAACGAAAATAGAATATTATCTTAATTATCTAGGAAACTGAATATACCAATATGAATCGAAACAAGTGCCTTATTTCAAAATCAGATAAGAATTGATATCTTTAAAAAAAAAGGGGTGGTGTAATAGAACCGGGGCACGTATATCAATATCCAAATAAAATACACATATACAAAGGGAATAACGATACGTGTGAATGTTAACGCAGATCAAGGTAGAATGTGCTGACTGTCTAGGTAATAGTAAACAACTATATTAATTGTTTATATAAAGGGAGCGTAAACATTTCTGATTATGGCATATGAACTAACGTAAATAACAATCACATTATAATCGTAATATTAATTAACTAATAATTCCCACGCACTCAACAAGGCGATCGCTTCTAACTATTGTAAATCAAATTAATTAATGGTTCAGGGGTTCACTTTATGATACATCTTGAATATTTCAATCAAGCAAAAAACTCACTTTGTTGATATGACACTAATTATTATTTTATTTAAATAGTGTGATATCAACAAAGTGAAGTTTTTACTTTATTTAAAGATTGTAAAACAGTTTGAAGAATATACGGAGATGAAGTTTTACTGATTTAGTAAGTGATTTTTTCATCCTTTTGCATGAAACAACCCCAAGGATACTACATGGCGACCGTAAAACATATTAGAATACATTCAAATTTAGCTGCAACTATTTTGAACACAAGGGGATCGAAATTGTTCCATCTTATTTATGGATATGTTAAATAAAATTCATATTAATACAGATCGTACAGTAACTAGAGTTATTTACCGCGTTATAAACACTTTAATATAATACACTTTTAACACAACTGAAGCATTGGGGATCTCAATAAAGATAAGACCGACGAAATTATATTCCAAAAAACATTAACTACAAATAAAAAATATGTACACTATTTATTTATAGTTAATGGATTTTGGAATATCTTTCGGTCCTATCTTTATGACATAATATATAAAACACACATAATGAACATTATATCCTTAAATAAACCCGAAATACATCAAGCTTTGTTAAAGCTATTAATAGATGCAAAAATAAAAATTTAAATAAATATCTCCTAATAAATCATCATAAGTAACTATATAAAACAACTAAAAGAAAAGAAAAAAATTGTCGTGACTGAATGGTTAACACCTAAGTCAATAAAAAAAAAAATATATATAAAACACAATCATAGTCTGAAAAATGATCAAAATTATAGGTATCACACAAATATAAACAAAAAACGTAAGCCCTACACAAAATAAAAAAACAGGTTATTTATTAATTAAAAACAAGTGACATACATTCACTATTCTAGACATAAATTATAAGACCTACTATCACTCCCTATATCAGAAAATAATATTCTTCACAAAATCCAGAACTTCCATACTAACAATAATGAAATCCTAAATCAAACATAGCTAATAACTAATTATTAACCTGTTTCTAAGCGAAATCAAAAATTCCAACAAATTGAAAACCCTTAGACGTTTTATTTAATATATAAAGGACCGCATCTGGAGGTAAATAACCAAACCAAATAACTAGAATAAAAACTTCGGGCTGGAGAACTAAGATAACACCATTAGATATTAGTACTAACAGTAGAATCGTTTGGCGATGAATCGCAACTTTCTTGTACAAGACCAGTAGAGAAAAACGACTGCGCTGCCCAAATTAAGTCAAAACTCGGTTCGTTACTTCTGGGTAACATAGATATAAAATTTATTTTATTAATTGATATGGTTAATAGCTGGTGTTGCTAACTCGATTTAATTGACCATGGTTATTTCGTTTAATAATTAATATTATCTTAAGTTTCCAAAATTTTATTTTTTAAAAGTGTATAATTTTCCAGACTATCAGGTGTTTCTAAATACATATCAGGGTCGTATAGAATCAAAAAAGGGTGTACCAGTTACAGTTGCTCCTCCAAATAAAGAAGTCCCATAAACTTTCCGCCGAGATATATTCACATTTCTTCTTTGTCTTTCTGTTCACCATTTTTTACTGCGTGCGCGTACCAACAAACAGCACTGTTTGATAAAGGTAATGCTTGTTATGCTACATTCTTGATGGAACCGGATATATAAGTTTGGTGAAGAAAAGCGCTTGTTTTGTTCCATATTTTTATTTATAGTTTCCTGACACGTGTTTCGAACTTTGCAGTTCATTATCAAAGGTAATACTAAATTTTAAATGAAAAATTGTACAATATTTATATAGTAATTGTTTTCGTGTGAAATCGACGGAAGCAAAAAGGTCGGTACAAAAAGCAACACAACACTGATTACAATTAGAAAACTGGAAATGGTACGCCAGACGTTTTTTTTTTCTGGGAGAACATCTTAAAGTCATGCACATGGAGCTAGTGAAGAGACTAGACAACATAACATTTGATTATTTTGTATCAGATACCATGGAAAAAATACGTCAAAGTATACATGCATACTACATGTCCCAGAAAAAGAAACTTGAATACCTAAAACGAAACCAAATGTGCAAACAGACGAAAACGTCTAACCCAACAAAATTTTATCAAAGAGTAATGGATTGTTCAAATAGAACTTTCAACCCAAATGAAAAGAGACTATTGGAAAAAAGACTGAAATATATTAAAAACCATTATGAAGAGCTCGCAATTGAAACAGAGATTGAATTACACTGAGCCGTCATTACCAATATCCAGGATACATTACCATTGGGCAACGCAATTAAAATCAGCCAACAAAAGAACAAAAAACGGGAGGAAAAAACCACAATAAGGAGGAAAATACCATTAAACAAATAAGGAAAAAGTGAAAAGAAGGCAACCTAATATTGTGTAAAGCAGATAAAGGCAAAACAATTACAATCCTGGAAAAAACACATTACATCGAAAGAATGGAAACACTAATAAGCGAAAATAAGTTCAAACTACTAAAAGAAGACCCCACCAGAAAATACCAAAAACAAATACTAGACGCAATTAAATCAACTACCAACATTACAGATAGTCTAAAATACAAATTTAGAAAAATGAACCCGAGAGCTCCAGTACTATACGGGACACCAAAGATACATAAAACAAACATTCCAATGCGGCCGGTTGTGTCATACTGCCACGCTCCATGTTATAAAATCTGCACATATATCAAAAATAAATTACCAGAATGCATACCATGTAGATCTCACTATTCGATCAAAAATACTCAAGAATTTATTGACAAACCCCAAAACCTCGAACTCGATAATAAAATAATAACGGTATCATTTGACGTATAAAGCCTATTTACATCTATACCAATAGGGGAATTAAAAACCATAATTAATTAATCACTCCAAAACAATATGCCCGAATAAATAGAACTACAAAAACTAATAGATATCTGCTTATCCCAAAACTGTTTTAGATTTAATAACAAATTATATGCCCAAGAATTGCTGAATTAAACATGAAATCATTCGAAGAAAAAATGTTAAAAAAGAAAAAAAATACAAACATCATATTCTGGTGCAGATATTTGGACGATGTTTTTTGCATATGGGGAGGCTCTAATCGGCAACTGGACACATTTCTTCAAGACCTCAATAATGAGAATAACCAAATTCAATTCACTATGGAAAAAGAAATAGACAACAAAATAAACTTTCTGGATTTAACAATAGAGAAGAAAGACAATAAACTGCAGTATTCCATATATAGGAAAGCAACCACCATCGATACCGTAATTCCAAACGATTCATTCCAATCCATACAAATAAAACAGTCAATATTTAATGCATATATACACCGACTCCTAACAATACACATAACAACTGAGCACTACAAAAAAGAAAGCAACACCATATACGAACAAGCCAAGAACAAGGGTTAAAAGAGAAAGATGATAACAAGATTAATTAAGAAGAAGGAAAGGAAACTAAAAACTAAATTACTATACAACACTCCCACTGAAAACCATCAGCATACGTATGCAGTGATCCCCTTGCTTGGCAATGTCAGCTCTAAAATTAAAAAAACAATTGACCCCCATTACATTAAAGCAATAGTTGTAGACAGTAACAATTTATCAAGAAGATTAGCCAATAACAAAATAGAAATCAAAGACATTTTAAAACAATCAGGAGTATTTAAAATACAATGTGTAAATTGCAGCGGTTTGTATATAGGTCAAACAGGACGTAACTTCGAAATCAAGTATAAGGAACATCAAAAAACAATTAGTCAACAGAGACCATCAACAGGATTAGCAGAACATTTCATAAACACCGGACACCACATGTGGCAGATCACACCGATTAAGATATGTAAAAATGGAACCAAGCTAAATTGTTAGGTTCAAATAATCAATTTTTATGACTTTAAAACTATGGTAGAAGTAACCAGTCATTTTAGTCCATTGACTGGTGTAAATTGACTCCTCTGGTGATTTAGATTGTTCAGCTTGCCATTAGTAAATAGCTGAATCCCAATAAGCAAAATTTAGAAATAAATTAAGCTGGACAACTTAAGATGGGGACAAGTAGTGATGGTCGTGGTTTTCCAAATGCCAAACTTATTTCTAATATAACAGATATGAAAAAGAAATCCATAAGTAATTTAGTTGCTACATTTGGATCATAGTGAATCTCTTTTTGAACAGCGTACCACGTAAGCTATACCTATAAAGTAAAACATTTTAGTGGAATTAACCTGGTCAAATATGAGAACACCGAGGATGGTTTAAACTTCGAAGTAGAAGCATATGCAAACAGAAAGATCTTCTGACTAAATTTAAACAAAAAAACTCACTATTGATTGTGAAAGTGTTGAGAAATCAGAATTCAAAATTTCTGTCATTCCTTAACAACTCTTAACGTAAATAATATTGAAGTTATCAACATCAAATTCAATGCTGATGGTATCAAAAAACAAAAAAAAAAACAAAACCAGACTAGTTCGTCAGATTTTTCTCAAAAAGAGAGACAAAAAAACAACATAAACACCATGCCAACTACTAACATAGGCAATATTGTAGCAACGTCTACTAAATTAAGAAGCATAATAATAAATGCACTATAAGAAAAATACAATGGAACTATTGCTGAAACCGTTGTGGGGCATAAAAGTAATATAAATACGGTTACACGTAAGGATTCATGAATACATATATATTGAGAACTGTATGAACACAATCACAACATAATCATAACATTAGGTAAATTTACAACTAAAATTAAAATTAATCTAAAACATTTCATTTGGCACATAAGTAGGATGTGCACTTAATATAGAATACCAATATAAATAGTTTATTGGTGTAACTAAAAAATCTCAAACATAAAATAACAAAAATCTTACAGTTACAAACAATACATCTTAAAGTTGTGTTTGAATTACTCTTTCCAGGAGTAAAACGCTAGTTCAACCAAAATATATTTCATTACTTTTAAAAATTTTGTGTTTGGGAGAGTTTTGATATTCAAACGAAGCACATTAAAAAACCTTATGCCGTGGAATATAATCCCCGTTTTTGATTTGGTCAATCTTACTGATTTTGGACATGAGTCTACTGTCTAGTGAAGTGGTTTTGTTTATCACAGGCACTTTGATACTATGTTTTTTTTAATATGAAAGAAAGTCGAGGATATATAGACACGGTAGCATCAGTATCTGAATATTTTCGAATGCTTTGCGGAAATCCTCGGTATATCCTAAACCAGACATTATTCTGACAAATTTACGTTGCAGGACTAAAATACATTTCTTACTGTTTAATGTTATAGGGATATTTAGCTATGAGACACCGCTAAATATCCCTATAACATTAAACAATAAGAAATGTGGCTCTGAAATAGCGAGAAATATGCTCCTCTTTTAAGACTAACTTTGAGAGGCTTCTAATTAGGAATATATTTGAACATAATTCACTGAAGAGATTTCCTCCCATTGCATAGATTCTCGCTTGGCTCACTCTATTGCCAAGAGAAATTATGAGGGTAGCACTTTTGCAAGTGTTTAACTTTAATTGATTGCTAACGAATCAGCTATAGGAAATTTTAAGTGAATCAGTATGTAATTTTTTCACTGTAGTTAGGTTGACTAGTTAAGATGGTATTATCAGCATATAAAATAACTTCTGTGTTTGGAACCGAATGCGGTAGATCGTTTACATAGTTTAAAAACAATAGAGGTCTCAGAATACAGCCTTGAGGGATACCGTGTTTTAGAAGCAATGGATCGAAAATACTCTCACCTGACAGTACGCGTTGAGCTATCTCAGAAAGGTATGACATTAGTAGACCGCAGCTGTCAGGTTGTAAGTTATAGAAATAAAGCGTTCTTTAAAGAATTTCATGGTAAATGCAGTCGAACGCTTTTGATAGGACAAGAAACCTAAATTTTGTTGCTGAACCCTCTTCAAAAGAGTATGTAATTGATTTTGTAAGGAATAATTCAGTGCCTGTTCTAAAGGGTCCTTACCTGAAACCGAACTATTCAATTAACTGCATCTGAAAAATTTTTTCCAGAGAAATGGTCAGAGCGGGCAAAACTGTTGTTCTGCTACTTTTTAATGGAACTAAATTTTTAAAATAGAAGAATTAAAACTCTTGTAATACTTGTATATATACAACAGCTCTATTTTTTAACCTTAGCAAGGCATTTGATTATGTTCCTTATAAAGTCCTAGTTCGGAAACTGTACAATTACAACTTTAGTCTTCAGAGTTGCAGATTTATGAATTCATACCTTCAGAACAGAGTTCGCAATTGAATGAAAGGTGTCTGAATTTAATTCTATATTATGTGACGTTCCACAAAGATCGTTCTTAGAATGACTTCTTTTATCTACCAACGTATATAAAGAGTGAAAATTGCCTGCCATATGAAAAAGCACCGTCGTTAAATTAATTAATTATTATATATGTATTATCGCGAATGAAAACAGTTCCATTACAAAATTAGGCCTTAGAACGGGACATTTGTTAGACTAAGTGGCGACCTTAAATGACGTATATAATCGTTTTCGAGGTCGGAACGGGCCACCCCCGGGCCGAATTATTCGGGATAAATTAATCTAAATCGTCGTTTTTGCTAAACGCCATTAAGTTTTATTACCGCATGCCCTGGCCCCCTAAAGTGATAAAATATTTACAGCGACAATAATAAAGACGTCACACCCACGTCCCTTTTTGTCCAAACAGTTTCAGTAAATAATTCCAAACCGAGGGCTGTCGCTGTTGAAAACTTTACAAATTAATACGTCCTCGAGTGATGAATATATTAATTTTCCAGACCGTGTGAACAATCTGTAATTTCTGTATTATTAATAAATCAGCAGATGTTGATTTTGGTTATTACCAAAATAAATTATTAAACAATCCATGGAATAATTTAAAGAGGAAATTTGCTCCCTCGGCATTATGAACAAACAAGGGTTAGAGTGAAAGAACGTCGCAGCTGCACGAACTCTGTCCTGCTTCGTCCATCCAAAATTTTTGTACGTTTTGTATCATTTTCGTGTATACTCTTATGTATTTTTTTGTTGGTAAGGAAGCTAAAGAATAATAAACATAAAACAATAAAAGCTGCTACTCTATTCTGGTGCAAACGAGTACTACTTTACTGCTATCCCTCGTAATATTAAATTATATGACGAGGATGGGTACGTCACAACAACTCATAACATATGCTTTTTAGATTAAATATTAAATAATTTAAGAGACTTTTAACTCTTGCTTAGTGATTATTATTCCATATATCCTGCGAGAGGGCCATCACGCCTGCATTAACCCGGCATTAACACGGAAAATTTAAGCGATACCGAGGGCAGACCTGAAGGGAGAATATTAAATGAAAATTTGGCTGCGGCAGAACAAAACTTTGTTTATAAATAATTTCAGACGGTAAAGCGTATTGCACAATATTTACGTGCCAGACAAAGTTTCGCCAGCCAAAATTACGTTCAATGGAGCAAAGTGGAATTAAGAGTTTGGCTCCGAGCGTGTGTCAGTTGCTGCAATTAAGTTCCATTCATCCGGTTTAACGGTTCATAAGTGCATCAAAGGTAATTATCGCGATGTGAACGAATATTACTTCCAACAGTGGGAAATTGCATCGCAACTATTATGCTGAGTCTATGATAATAAAATCATTATTATTACTTGTTAGTGTTCTGTTAAATGCTTTTCAGCATATAATAGGTGGTTTTATTAATTGTTATAAAAGTAGTTTTTCGTTAAGCATTTAAAATTTTAAGTTTAACACAATATGCTCTGATTTGTTGAATGCTTGAAGGCATAATTTTGTGATACATCTTAAATCAGGAATTTATCAAATGATTAATCAAATTTACTTTGTTACATTATGTATGATATTAACAAAGTAAGTTTTATTTATCATTTGATAAAGTTATTCTATTGATCTTATAAGTTGAAAGAATTTATGATGTTATATTAATGGTCTTATTGACTTATAAATTATGCATTCATGGCTTCCACTTCAAACCGAAGCTGGATGCCTTGTTGCTGATATTACGAGAGAAAATATCTCATATTCATGTAGTTTGTAATTTACAAATACAATATCGAGCATATTAGTGCCTCTATTCGTCAATTTAGCAGTTTGCATAAGATCAAAGGATCTCAATGTATCTTAGGATCTCTTCCACTTAAAATATACATATTTATACACAAGAAAATTTGATGTATTCTATAATTTTCATTATAATTTTATATTATTTATTTATAAAAAAACATGCATATATTTGATAACAGCTTTATAAATTTATAAATATATTATGCGTCAATAAAAAATATGAAATATCAGAACAACTTCTATATTTCTACAGCCAGGAGCGTTATAGCAACTTTAATAAACATCTATCTAAATCAGGTGATATATAAAGTCTGTGAAAAATGTGTTCTAAGGCGTTATTAGAATCCTAGATTTCTTAGCCATACTTTTGATTGACGAAGAAATTTATAATTTTATAATAAACAATGAAATAATTCGCCATAGGTTAAGATATTAGTCAAGCTAAAATGCTCAATTGATTAGCAAAAATCCACCTACAAATCCAACACAAAACCATTTTTTGGACAAAAATGATTGAGAATCGCATTATAGTATCCATCTTCTAGACAAGGAAGCCATGTTTTAAAATATATTATGGTTTTCTAAGATTTATTATCGTGATCGTGAATTCCTAATTCGCCTCATACAAGACTCTAGATCAAAAAAGAAGAAATTATTATGATATTATTGTTGAAAAGAGGAAATATTCTTTAGCAGATAATTAATCTGTCATTATAATTAAAAAAAAATCTCATCGTGAGAGCTGTAATGCTGGCGGTAAAGTTAAAATATAAAGCATATTAAGATTTTATACGATTTTTTAGCATAGTGGAAATGTACAAACTATTTATTTCTGTATAGTGTATATGTATAATCGTCAATTTGTTTCATCCAATAATCTGATTAATATTGTTGAAAGAATAAAGATGAAAAATCTTTAAGATAGTCCAAAAGTCCATTTGGATTTTATAAAATTACATCCGAATCCAACAGAAATCAAAGTCTTATTAAAAGAATAATCTCATGTTGGCAGTGTCTCCATCCTTAAAAAAACTTATTAAGTTAGTAATGTGGAAAGTGAATTAAAACTAACTTATTTAAATGAACAAAACAATATTCGATTGATATTGATGAAAAAAAAAGAAAGCCATTTAAAAGTTTGTTAGTTAATATTTTGGACTGATTTTACTGTAAATAGTGAATAAATTTGTCTAAAAAAATTTTCAAATTGGAAATACGGAATACAAGTCTCGTAAAGGATATTAAATAATGGAAGAAGCTAGGAGGATTATTATTGTCTTAAATATATGTCTCAGAATATAATCTACAATTCCACGAAGAACATTACTACGGAATGATTATGTCGACATTCTCTAAGTCATACATCTTCTTAAGAGAGAACCAAAACAAAGTTCAACTAAGTCAATAGTTGAGTAACTTCTAATATACTGTTAGAAACATGGTTTTATTAGTCTTATTTAAAAGATCAGACCATTACTATGAATGCAGTCGACTTTCTCTTAGCCAAAAACCTCAAGAAAAAGTTTAATGAAGTTTAATCCAAATTTAAAATTAAATAAGATCTGTTAAAAGTGTATTCTAGATTACATGAATTTCTTATTCATATTTGAAATATGAGAGTATCATCCATATGTCTGCAAAGAATACTATTATGGATGCACTGGACTTTCTTCTAGCCAAAATCTTCTACATTCTAGAAACAGCAACTTTAATAAAAGTTAATCTAAATTTGAATTTAATTAAGATCTGCTAAACGTATATTCTAGATTAAATTAATTTCTTATCCTTATTTAAAATATGGGAGTAACAATCATACTTCTGCAAAGAAAATTATTATAGACGCAGTCGACTTTCTTCAAGCCAAAAACGTTTTTAAGCAAGAGGTTTATACAAACTTAAAGTTAAGTAATATCTACCAAAAGTGTATTCTACATTTCTTGACCATACTTTAGGTTGACGATGCAATTTTTACAATAAACGATAACGTAATTCACCATACGTTAATGTATTAATCAAAATGGGATCCTGAAATGATTAGCAAAGATCTATATTTGAATTACAAAAAATAATAATATTTGTACAAGAATTGTAGAAATATTATTGAAAAAGTGGATACAGGAGAAATATGGTCAAATTAATTTTGAGCCTCGTGCTATGAAAAAGTGGATACAGGAAAAATATGGTCAAATTAATTTTGAGCCTTCAGTGAGCTTGACATCCACTCAAATCAAATTGGATGCACACCAACGAATAATAAGTCGATTTCGGACATCCAAATAGCCATTTTAAACTGCCACGACGGAGTATCCGCCACTACATTCTAGGAGGATCCTTTTCACATCACCTAAACCAATCTAGCAGACAAAGAAGATATCCACCACGTCACTTGTCAACTCTTCGAAAGCAACCTTGTAAATTATGTGAATATATTTATCGCCGAAAATACCACCTATATTATCAAAAACCTTCACGTTGCTTTCCCAACTCGCGGTCATGGACAGTGTCAAGAAAAGAAATACAAGATCGAACGCAAAGAAGATGACGCATCAATTAAAAATTACGGAGCATCAGTCCACACAGAAGAAGATTTCCATTCTAAATTTTGGGAAATGTTCAACTTATTATTATAGAGAAGAGGATTTGCAGCATGTTCTTATCAATTAGTTCCACAGGGGAGTATACTTGGCAAAAAATCATTATATTCAACATCAGTGATTTATCCTATACTATACAAGCGTATGTTGTGAAATACGTCGATGACACGACAGTACTTGTTACGGATGTTGGAATGACAAATTTGACACTGAAAAGTGTTCTAGCATTGGAGAAAACAAATGATTGATTCACAATCAACGAATTTACACTCAGCATTGATAATACAATACAATTAATTATCTCAACCCATAAAATCTGGGACAAAATTTGATATCAGACCAGCATGGAAACCTCATATTGACTATTTGGTAACCAAATTCTTTTCGCAATAAATAGTACCTAGTTGTTCATTCTAGTAGATGCTTTGGCTGCAACACCTCAGAAATATTAGGAAACCAATGTCCAAAATGCAACCCTGTAGTGTCAACAATTATTACATACCAAGCTAATAGACCAGCGGAAGCCCAGAAATTTCGATTATATGCAGGAAAAAATAGTTATCTTGGACACCGGGTCATAAATTACGGTATTATTCCAGAAAATGTACATACATAAGGAAAACGTGATACGTCACTTCACATTGCCGTCCCAACTCGCGTACACGGAGTTTGCTAAAAAAGGAATACGATATCGAACGCAACAAATAAAAAATTCCGGATCGTCCGTCCGCGCAGAAGAAGATTTCCATTCAAAATTTTGGGAAATATTCAACAAATCCATAAGACAATGGTCGAGAAGAAGATTTGTAACATGTTAACATCAATTCGACCGAGGAAAATACACGCAAGGAGTGGACAGCTTCAGGCTGTAGAAACAAACGAAATTTCGATTATACATGGAGGAAAAAATAGTTATACTTAACAATATTATGCTGTTATCCTAGAAAATGTACGCGGCTCTCCTGCGAACAAAGAAAACACCATAGCTAAAGATGTTTCCGAGCTCAGCAGATACAAACCGCTACGGTCCGGATAAATAACAGAGGAAGCCGAATTGTTTCCGGAACCACCGATACAAGCCAATTCCAGTGATACCAAAAACTATGGATCACCACCTCATTATAAACGGAAGTATTACGTACAGTCCGTTCACATCAAATTGCATGAGGATGAATGCCCTTAATTGAGCAAAAACAGACGCTCCCAAATAGAAGACATCTTTCAGGATTGCAAGGATGTGTCCGACGAAGATGGACCAGCCACAAATATAATAGAGCACCGCATTTCTATTGGAGACAACCCTACAATCCAACAAGAGCCCTATCACCTGTCACCACTGAAACAAAATTCTTCGAGGATTCATTTACATCACCTGGACTAAGCAACCCAGCCAACGAAGTAGACTTCCATGACGACACTTGTCACTTCTCTGCACCTTATGATATTATTCTGGTAATATTGTTACTTATTATTAATGTTGTTTAAAAAATGTGTTTTTATTTATAGGTATTGGTTCTCTATTAATTTACCATATCCCAGAGAAAAAACAATACTTATTATTGAAATCTCATAGTAAACGCTGTTTTGTAGCCATTTGCAAAGTTGAAGATATTCAAAATTTATCACAAAATGAAAGCCTGAAATATTACCTATTTAAACGATATTAATTTATTTATTTATTAGAATAAACGCCCTTTTTTTTAAATAAAATATTGCATAAAAGAAATTAATATTCGAATGAGGATGTATGCGATATATAATATATAATATAAATGGTGATGTGGCCATCATAGTACTTTCCCTATATTTTTCTCGAAAACTATGAGGTTTACGCAAAAATATTATTCTTAATAATTTGTGCACTTTTGAATTCTCTACAATTATTTGTAATATAAGTTTCATGTAACTATGACAGTTTATTAGCAATTGGCAATAAATATCAAAATTTTTCAATTTTTATTTTTTTCTCAAAAGTTAAGAATTTTATGAAAAATATGTTCGAATAAAACTTATTCAGTTTTTTATTACCTTTTACTTTTGTTTGAACCGTTTTTTCAAATTTTTCATATTTAGAAAAATAAAACACAAAAACAAAAAAACGCCTCGAGTAAACATCCACTTCCGGTTTATGAATATTTACCAAAAGCTTTTCAGTTCCAGTTTTTAACGATAAGACCTTAAGTTTTAAGTTTCAACTCTATTGGATTATTCGTTTTTGAGATACAGCGCCCACCGACAGACACACACACAGACACACACACAGACACACACACAGACACACACACAGACACAGAATTTTTTTTTCCAGAAATTAGTTTTTTGGGTTCAGGGGACACCAAAACGGATATTTCCGCAAAAAAAATTTTTGAAAAAAAAATAACGAAAACAATACTCCCCCTATATACTACGTGTATAGGGAAAGTAATAAAAATATTACACATTCTAAAATTAATATAATAGAATATAAGAGCTTAAAAATTATATAGAAATAGAAATAACTAGAGAATTGCATGACTAATGACGACATAAGCTACATGTAATTTAAAAAAATAATAGTAGAAAAATGTATCTAATACTAAGATAAGAACCATTAATAAATAATGTATAAACAAACTAATAATCTGATATTACTACATGTATTCTTTTTAAGTTTCATTTAAACAATAATAAATTGTTATGGAAAACATTATTCCGGACATGTCTGTAAAGGTTATTTGCGTATCGCATCATTTTTGAAAGAGGTTGTTTGAAGCAATAATTGGTTCTCTGGAACTTTACCATAAATGGTATATTTTTTCGGCACAGCCAAGAATACTGTACAAAACTTTAAAAAAAAATAAATCTGATTTTATTCTGCGGTTTGACAATGTAAGCAACTTCAATTCATCCTTAGGCACTAATACTATTAAATTTTGTGAAATGATGCCTATTTTATAGGCCATTACTTTAATAAATTTATTCTGAATATTCTCTACTTAAATATAACTGATGAGGAGACCAGTTGCAAGAGGCGTATTCAAGTTGTGAATGAACTAAGCAACAACTATTGCTACTCTTTTTATAAGATTTGTAAGGCTTTATTAATAACTGAAAAAAAATATGCTAAACTGATAAATTCTTTTTATCTACGATCGTACAGAAAGTAGACGCTTTTTGCATCATTTATCATTGTAAAAGTGGCTTTTTAAAGCACTAGTGCTTTTTTACGTTTTTATTGCACGATAATGTCAAACTGTTTTTATTGCACAGAAATGTCAAATTTGACAGATGAATATATTATAGCACAAATTTTCGACGAAAAACTTAATTTTTTATTAATTGATACAAATAACTAACAAACTATAAATAAAACATATAATAGAAACGAAATGGCAGATTTAAGAACTCTGAAGATTTCATTTAATGCAAGTCGAAGCGATTACAATAAAGCGAACCTTTTCTCCATAAATAATAATGGCGGCCGACATTTGTGCAACTTGTTTACTGGTTGCTAAGTAACGCTTTCATTAGTGCTCTGCGGGTAAAATATTTTTTCATTAATTGAATTATTTAAATGACATTAAAATATTACTCATACGAATATATTTTTGAAGTCCTTTACGATCGAAGATAAAATTTTGTAAGGCACACGTGTAAAAAGTTTCTTTATTGCACTCCTGGCTTTAAAAAACTCGCTCGTTCCTCGCATGTGTTTTCAAACGCCAGTTCGTGCAATAAAGCATCACTTTTTACACTTGTACCTTAAATAACTATTAAAGATTACACCCAAATCTCTAATGACACTAACTTTCTCCAACAGCATACCGTTAATAGAATATACACCAAAAACCCTGACATCACTTCTATGAAACGTAATTGACTTACATTTGAAGATATTTAGATTCAACTTATTATTAGAGCACCAATGAAATACTTTATTACGATAATTTTGTAACATATTAACGTCATCCATATTATTAACAACTGAATTGATTTTTAAATCAACCGCATAAAAGAGATAAGAACTAAATGAGATTTCATTTGTAAAGTCATTTATGAACAAATTAAATATATATTTTTTTAAGTGTTATAATATTTGTTTGCGAATAGTTTAATTAATATTTTAACCCTACTCAAGAATATGGTGCGACCAAGATGAAGTTTTTCTGCTATTTTAGATAAAAAATTATCTATTTTTAACAGAAAATCTAATGAATTATCATAAATTATTAATAAATGATTGTAAATACCTTTTTATATCGTATATCAAATCTGTCCAAACTATAGTCACAATAAAGATAAAAAGTGTGTGATATACGATATAAAAAGGTATTTACAATAATTTATTAATAATAATAATGTATCACAAAGTAGAGGCCTCCACAATTACCCATTTATCATAAATTAGTAAATATTATCTTCATCTAAATCCAACAAAAAATAATGCATAGAAAACAATTGTGAAGAAGCTGTCTTCCTGATGGTAAAGTTAAAATATAGAAGATACTAAAGTTTTAACATTATGGCAGTACTATAAATGTTGTTTTCACAAAAAGTAATTCCCAATTCACCTCCCTTAAGAATCTGGTTCGAACAAAATGAAGTTATCCTGTTATTATTGTTAAAACAACGACATAATTTTTTTTAACAGAGATTCCGAATTATTGTTAATGGTAAAGCAAAATGTCTTAATAGATTTTGTAAAATTTTTAATTACTAAAATATATTTTAATAAAAATTATAGAAAATCCTACTGCAAGAGTTGTATTTCTGGCGATAATATAAAACTTATCGAAGAATTATAACAGTTAATATTGCGATAGTTTTATAACTATCTTCTCCGAAGAGGACAATTTCCAATAAGGCAATCATTCAAAACTTTGGTTTAAAAGAAATGAAATTATTCTACAATAGTTGTTGAATCTAAAATTACTGGTATTGATCTAGCAAATAAAAACTCCATAGATTTGAAAAGGTTATATACACGTCCAGCAAAAAATAATTCGTAGATGGGGATTACAGAAAATCTAACTTTAAGAGCTGTCTTCTTAAAATACTGCTCAAATATATAAAATATAAAAAAATAAAATATAATCAAAATCCATCACAAATTAAAAAGACTTTAAGGTTTTCTAAGATATAAAATCGTGGCAGTATTATAATTTAAATTCATATTCCGAAGATGATGGTTGGAACAGGAATAAAATATTATGGTATTATAATTGAAAGATAAAAATGAAAATATTGTTAACAGGGTCTTATAATAATTATAGGTATTGTTCAAGAGAAAATACGTATGTATTTGCAAAGATTTTGATTTGCATATACTCCAATAAAAATTAATTTTTGCATAAAAATTACCCAAAATCGTATTATGAAATCTGTATTTCTGACGGATATGCAAAAGGTGTTAAGGTTTTCTTAGATGTTTTATTGGGCCAGTTAAGTTATTATTGTTTCCGCATAGAAACGTTCGCAATTCGCTTCTCCCAGGAATCTGATTCAAACAAGAAAATGTTCTTCTGCAATTATTGTGCTTTATTTTTTTGTAATTTTATTAATTGGATACATGGATAACATCTAAATCCAACAAAAAAGAATGTATAGAAATATATAAAAATTGCATTCTTGATGGTTAAGTTAATATATACAATATTAACATTTAAAAAAATTTAACATTTAAGTTATTTGCATATACAGGGTTATTCACGCTATACGGCACGGAATATTATGGCTAAAATACCTGACTTTCAAAAAGTTTCACTTTGGGTATATATGGGGGTCTATTAGGGCTACTTTTTAAAATTACTTTCATAATATACAGGGTGTCCCAAAAACCCTAAAAGTATCAAAGTTGTGATTTTTTTAATGAAACACCCTGTATTTTATTGCATTTTTGATCCTTCGATCAAAATAAGTGTGTGTTTTAATAAGGTTTTTATTACATAAACCTTGAGGTTTTTCAAATAATTTGAATTTTGTAAAAATTTAACCTAATTTTCATACCAAATTTACACTGAAATGTAACAATAGATCATATTTTATTTTCCAAGTATAATAAACTTGACATCTTATGCCGGGTGTAAAAAAATTGGAATTAAACAAATGGGAACTTTAAATGGCTATAACTTCAATTATTTAAATGGAACGCCATATTTTATAATTTGTCAGCAAATGCACTTTTTAATTACCTATCTTATGGTATTTATATCTTAAGTCTTAAGTCTTCTCGTTTTTACAGAAAACGCCAAAATATTGTTTATTGCACCGTTTTAGTATACATTTTAATGTATCTAGTTTTCCATCGTATTTAAAAACGTAAGATAATTAATTTTGTCTGTTACTTTAGTTTAAAAAGCCTGTCTTTTGTTATAGTTGTGTTATTTTGGGTTTTTGTGTTAGATCGTTAGTAATCGTTATTGTTTGAACATCGTTGTTGTATTTAATAGTAAAAAATGAAAATTTACACAGATTTTCTTATACTGGGGTTTTTATAACTGACACTTAATAGTCTCTCAAAAATGGCTGGCTTAGGGTGATTTCTTTCGGAAAACCTTTAAGTATAAACTCGACAAGCCAATAAACAATTTTGATGACATTCTCCAGGCATAAATATAATGCCAATACCCCCTTCTTTTGAGTAAATCTTCATTTTTTACCAAAAAATAAAACAGCGATGATCAAACAATAACGATTACTAACGATCTAACACAAAAATGCAAAATAAGACAACTATAACAAAATACAGGCTTTTTAAACTAAAGTGGCAGACTAAATTAATTATCTGACGTTTTTAAATACCATAGAAAACTAGATACATTTTTTTTTACTAAAAACGTACTAAAACGGTGCAATAAACAATATTTTAGCGTTTTCTGTAAAAACGAGAAGACTTAACATTTAAGATATAAATACCATTCGATAGGTAATTAAAACGTGCATTTGCTGATAAATTAATAAATCTAGCGTTCCATTTAAATAAATGAAGTTATAGCCATTTAAAGTTCTCATTTGTTTAATTTCATTTTTTTTACACCCGGTATAAGATGTCAAATGTATTATACTTGGAAAATAAAATATGATCTATTGTTACATTTCAGTGTAAATTTGGTATGCATAACTTAATTACTTTTTAAAAATTTGAAACATGAAAATTAGGTTAAATTTTTACAAAATTCAAATTATTTCAAAAACCTTAAGGTTTAGGTAATAAAAACCTTATTAAAACACACACTTATTTTAATCGAAGGATCCAAAAATGCAATAAAATACAGGATGTTTCATTAAAAAAACACAACTTTGATACTTTTAAGGTTTTTGAGACACCCTGTGTATTATGAAAGTTATTTTAAAAAGTAGCCCTAATAGACCCCCATATACCCCCAAAGTGAAACTTTTTGAAAGTCACGTATTTTGGCCACAATATTCCGTGCCGTATAGCGTGAATAACCCTGTATAATTCCCAATAAGTCTTTCACAAAATTCTAATTTAAACTTATTGTAGATCAATTTAAAAGCATTTCGACGTAATGTTTCTTGTGAGATAAATTGAATGAATGGAATTAGAGATAATATGATGTGTAGTAGAAAACTTTTGCGTTCGTCTATTACAAAATGCACGGTTTGGAATCATTGGTCCTTAGTTTTTTGAGGACGAAGTCTATAGCGCTGTTACACTAAAAAAACAACCTTTTTTCCACAAAGCCAGTGGTTTAAACTTAAATGACATGTGGTTTCAACAAGATGGAGCCATATGTCACAGAGCACGAGAAACAGTCACTTTTCTTTTTCTTCTGGTAAAAAGTTACCCGGTGATAAGTTATAGTGCTTACCGCTATTAAATTAAAAAAAACATTGTTGTTTTTTTCAACTTCTATGTATTTGTATGATACGGATGGCGGTCATATTGTAGTTTATATAATGATAAATAAAACAGTAATTTGAAAGTGTAAGCTAGATTTCTATTGTATTAGTGATACTACTTGAGATACTAATCATTTTAATAAAGTGAATATCATTAGATTCATTGTATTAAAAACAATTAACTTGATAAACTTCGTTACAGAAAAATTTGGTGATTTATGATGAAAACATAATTATTTAGCAACAATAAATAATAAATAATTATATGTATACCAGATAGATTTATATAATATAGTTACTTTTCACTTCATTAAACTTTTGCAGGCCACAGACAAAAATTCTTAACTATTATACAACTATACGTTTATATTATTTCTGTATGTTGAACCAGAAGCGAATTTCTTTGTTCATATAAGTTGAATTCGCTCAATTGTTAACAATACGCCGAAAGTTGGTTAAGTTTTAGAATACCACTTTAAAGTTGCGAGCAATAAGAGTTTAGGTTGTACTTACATGAAATAATATCCAGTGGGGTGTTTGTGCACTACGATATCTATTCCTACTCCGCACAGCACTGTAACAAACAAAGGAAAACGCAATTAAGTCCCTTATTAGCTTCACTTTCTGCTGAAGACAAATAATTTCTTTGCGAACATCTGTATTCCCTCTCGGGTTGTGCACATGTTTTCACACTCTAAATTAACTAATAAATTACTTAAGTTACGGTAGTCTGGCGATGGAACAGAGAAAAAAAATAAGAATTTCACATAGCTTCAATGCGTATATATATATATTTTTATCTGAAAAAGATAATTAGAAGTTTAATTAAATACTTTCAGTATTTTTATATTTTTAATATTTGTTAATTGTTTAATTAACCTTATAATTAACATAAAAATATTTTACCACGAGTTAAGTGAGAATGTAGTTCATCCTATAGAAAAAGATAGTTAGTTTCTTTTAGTTTTAAAGTATTTAAATTAGCAAACGTGTTTTAATATATTAGTTCAGTTCCAAATTTATTAAATTCGTTACATAATGTTTAATTTTTCAATTAATTAATTTTTTTTATTCGATAAATCTTAAACTGTCATGAAACATTTTTATATTAATTAGAATTTTAATTAATTTCAACAATCAAAATTTTTATTTCTTTAAAAATATATTTAAAACCGTTTCTACGAAAAGATTTAATTTATATCTAAAAACCAACATTCTAAATATTTATTATTTATTAGTCTACAAACTATGTAGTTTAATATTAAATCTTTAATAAATTTAACGGATATAATAATAAAATGAATTACGAGATCTTTGTTAAATCTTCATCTTACAAATATTGCTTGTAATAAACACATATTTTCTTAGCACAATCGTACCAATTCATCACCACTGTCGTTTTGTTTTACAACAACAATTGTACGGAATGCACACACTTCTGGAGCACCTCAAATATAGATTTTCTTTTATGTGCCGAGCATTTCCTGTAGTTTTCTAGCAGGGCGAATTCACTTTATTCCTCCCCGCACTGTGTTTGTAACGCCTCGCGAGTTTATCTTTTATCGCCCTGAGAATATACTGCCGGCGAGATCGAAAAGTTTTTCTACGAATCGTTCATACACGTTACGTCTCTGCGGAATTATTTTTCCTGGCAACGAATTGTGTTTTGATGATTGGGTTCGTTGACTAGTACAGATGCATTAACAAACAAAAAAACAACATATAGTACGAACTGCTACGGCAAATAGTAATTATGCAGTTTTTTTCCATTGTTATCGCAGTATTAATTATTGGAAATTCTAACTAATTGGCAATCATGAGATTTTTTTTAATAGAGAAAGGATGGATGTTGGATGAAATTGGGCTTTGGGGCGGTCAACTAAAAAGAAATTATATATATAAATGATTACAAATACCTTGTTTAATATTACACATTTTTTAAACTTTATTCGCGACTATAGTTTTGACACCAAAGACTGTCATTTTCAAACTATACTAGAAAATTTTTACAAACAATATTAGATGGCATTGAACAAAGGAGTATTAATTAGGTCAGTTTGGTCATTTATGAGTAGAATTTCAGTATTACATTTAATTTTAAAAATTTCAAGAGACTAGAGTAAAGGCATTTTTAAGTCTTTTTCAGCGAAATGAATTATCTCAAGTACATCTGTATCGTCAAAGACACAAATAGCTTATATGAAAATTGTAATAAAAATAGAAAGTATAAAGGTATTTCTAATACAATACATGGTGGAGGTGCTGGGATACATCTCATTTTACTGTATTCGTATTTTCAAGAAGCAAGGAGTGGATAAATTATTTTGATAAGATGCTTTCTTAATGCAAGCATATTTTAATTGGTCTTAACAAACAAGATTAATTAAAACACGTGTTAGAATTAATTTACTTGAAAGATTATTTTTATACGCTAGATGTACATTTTCAGAACTAAGCCCTCATTACCAACAGCAAAATAAAGGTAAAAATCAAGAAAGTTATTAAAAATTGTATTCAATATATTAAAAAATGGTTTCTTATATTCGTTTTTAATGATTTGAGATTATAAATAGAGTTTTATTTTAATAAATATGTTATTTTCTGTACCTGAACGCTGAATATTAAAACGATAGAAATTTAGATTCAATCCTAAAATTTAAATTTCTATTGTTTATCCAAAATCTTGGAGATCTTTTCGCTTGAGAAAAATAAGAAAATAAAAATATTAAACAAAAAATCAAAGTACGATAAAAAATGTGAAGCAGAAAGTAGAAAACAAAAAGATAGGTAAGGATCATTTCAATAGATATAACTTTCAAAGAAACTGAACTTCATATCACACTGATTATTCGTTCTGTGACTATAGTTTAAACGTTTTCAAGGCCATTATCAAACTTAGATAATGCCCTTAAAAGAAAATGAAGATGCATTGACAAATGAAGATGCATTGATCTAATAAGGAGAATTGAAAAATTAACCGAATGCACCTGAAAAAAAAAATGATATCATTACATCATAGAAATAAATGTAGATTTAGGGAAATGTAGAGATTCATAAAAAATGGATTAAAGTAGAAATCAAAAACAGGATTTTCATACTGGTTGAAGAAGGTAGAAAAGAAAAATTATTATTATAGGAAAATATTAACAATAAATAAACAGATATGTAGCGCTTTAGAGTGGCGTAACAAGTTAATTTACTACATACACACAAATGCACATATAACATGCGGAAACCTCTGCCCTGCTGTATCGTATCTTAATGTCTGTACTAGAGCCAATGATGCCAGATTTGTTTGGGTTTAATAACCAACCAATATATTGGACTTGTCGCTGTGAGATCATGTCTCACTGGTGACAAGTCTAGAGGATCTTGGTTTTACCGATCGGATCAATGTGGAAACGAAACCACAAGAAAATAAATACCTCAAACTAAGAAAGAACAGAATATGGCCGATAGATGCATGGCTGAGTTTAATCTGATCTTTGCGAATTATTACAACATGCTCTGCTATAATGGGCCATTTTATTCCATAGCTTCTCGTCGTATGTACATAGTCCAAAATGATAAATGTGGAGCAGATGACTTCATAATATACAAAGACGCTGAAAGGAGTCAAAAAACAATGTGCCCCTATAGAAACTAGTATAAGAACAGCTGAGTATAAGCTGCTATAAAGCAGTTAAGATGAGCTAAAAGTCTAAATACTAAAGTATGTAAGATCAGAATGAGTAGTGCCGCCCGTAAGAGGATAAAATTCCCCATAAAGAGCGGCATGAATCTAGCGAAAGCTTGGGTAAAGCCAATAGTGCCCCTCGAGAGATCGTCCGAAGAAGCTTCCAAGAGATCTTAGTCAATTGGAGGAACATCGGATACAGTCAAAACTATGAAAAGCAAATAGTACCTATTATAGATCGCAACACTGTATTTTACTGCCAGATAGCGACCAGTGTTAAAATAGGTACAATTCTAGAAGGTCTTACAGAATACCTCATGACGGCGGAACAAATTTAGGGGTAAGTGAGGCCATTATAGATGGAATAAATGAGGATGGAAAGAAGGGAACTGAGAAACATAAAATCCACCAATTTTACCATAGACCAGGGTTGCTTGCACTGTCATATGCTGATTGGCTACTATCTGAATTACAAAGGTTTATGTTTATGTTTATGTTTATTAGTCTTTAGCTTCCTTTCCAATTAGAAGTTAATCTCACTGATCCTTCACCTGGAGGATAATAAGCAAAAATCCGAAAGGAACCAAGGAGGAAGTCCCGCTTTCAGTGGATTCACAGTCTATAAACGATAAAAGCTGGGCCATAAAATCAACTATCGGTTTGGCCACGAACTAAAATTCGAGGATAGGAGGGAGGCGACGTAGGGCTACTAAAAGAGCCTCTTCTACGTCCAGCCACCCAAGGAAAATCGAGGAAAGATCCTCCAATACAAAAGCCCCTACTCGATCTAAGTGGACGGATAGTAGGAAAATTCTAAGACCAAAAGCTCCGAAATAGAAAATTTCTGCATTCTAATGCCCAGGAAAGAAATATTAGTTATACAATTATTCAAGAATTCACTACAGGGAACCTACCAGCAGCCCTAGTGTAAGTTCCCACAAAGAAAGGCAACAGGCAACTTTTCGAATTCATTATCTCCAACAATTTCAGTATTAAAAGTGGTAGCAGAGCCTACCTTTTTGAATGCAATCAAGCAGGAGGTGTTGGGTATCACTTAAGCTGATGCCTTCAACACAATTCAAAATTAGCATGTTATTGAAGAACCATTTTTTGAACTCAGCAGATTGAGTTTTACTTAGATACCACAAAAGAAGATACAATGGGACATAGAAATCCAAGGAACACGAACTGGAGATTCTATGGAGAATGCATAAATGTGGAAACTACAAAAGAGCTAGGAATGTATTGCCCAGCAGATTAGAAAATAATCTTATTACAGGAATTATTTACAAAACTACTTAATTAATCTAACTAACATATAAAGTAATTAATATAAAAGTATAAAAAAAATTATAAAAATTCAATTAAATACGAGATAATTACAGTATGTTACAAAAATATGTCCAAAATAAATAACATTTTACAATAACTTTCGAAGTGATTTTTAAAACACTGCTAAACTGTCACCAAAAATATCAACTGTATAATGTAATGGATTATACAATGTTATAAACCTATTGAGTGGTGAATTTGAAAGTGTGACGGTATTAATCTTATTTCGTCTAAATATAAATACATTTCGGGATGTTATTCTTGGAACGTGCAGATTTATATTATTCAGCAATAGTGGATCATCAACAATATAATTAATTATTTGTACAAACATACAACACTATCAATATTTCCACCAAAGATTGCAAATCAAAAAATGCTAATAAATCGGCATATCTAACACTATAGTCTGGATAAACAAAAATTACTTTGTGATACAGAAGTCTAACAAATTTCTTCTGATTTTTTTCAATCACTTGAATGTTGATTTGGTATGTTGGTGACCAAATCATACTTCCATACTCTAACTTAGAGCGAATATAAGATAAATATACTGTTTTCATTACATTTATATTATTGAAATCTTTACATGATCGTTGTAAAAATCCCAACATTTTTAGACTTTCCGAAATAATTTGTTTAATATGTGGAGTGAATGATAATTGTATATCAAAAACTATACCGAGATCTCTATAAATCTTGCAATTCTCAAGAGTTACACCATTCATTTTATAATTGGTGTTTATATCAACACGTTTGCGACTAAAGCTCATGCATTTATATTTAGTTACATTTAATTCTAGTTTGTTAATAACACACCAATTTTCAATGATCGATATATCATTTTGAAGATGTACACCGTCAAGAGAAGAATTTAGAGTTCTATAAATTTTTATATCATCTGCATGCAAAAGAACTTCTGATGATATATTATCTACTATATCATTAATGAAAATTATAAATAGCAAGGGGTTTGAACCTTGAGGTATCCCATTTGACGGTATATATCTCTTCGAGCTGCAACCATTATATTGGGCATAGTTATTGCGATCTTTCAGATACGATTCAATCAAATGCACAGTTGAGTCAAGAACACCAAAATTTCGTAATTTTGCAATTATTAAGTAGTGATCGATGGTATCAAAAGCTTTACGAAAGTCAGTATAAATGATGTCAACTTGCAGCTTTTTATCAAGTTTATTAGAAATGTATTCAGTAAAGTTAAATAGGTTTGTTACCGTTGATCATTTCTTTAAAAAACCGTGTTGTTTAAATTTAATATGATTATGTACATGAGCGTATATTTTTGTAGCCATTATTGCTTCAAATAATTTAGCAAAATTGTTAATAATTGAAATTGGCCGATAGTTTTTTACATCGCTTTTATTTCCCGATTTATAAACAGATGTAACTTTGCATTCCTTCCAGATTTTGGGAAATACTGATGTTTGTACAGACATATTAAATATATGTACAAGGGGCAACATAAAATATGACACACAATCTTTTACTATAAACACAGGAATATTATCGGATCCTGAGGTCAAATTCCCTTTTAGCTTTTTTACAAGAATTAATTATATCATCTTCTGAAAGTCACAACTGTTAACATATTGAAACGGGTATCTAATATCTACTGCAGTATACTGTTTATATACGCTTGAAAAATAATCCGCAAATCCATTTACAATCTCAGGTGGCTTATTATATGCATGAGCATTCCAATACATAACACCCGGAATACGTGAGCAGTTTTTCTTTTTGTTGAGAAATGACCATAGTTTTGCGGATCATTGATACTAGAATCCTCTGCCGATTTTATAAACGCATTGTAATCTTCGTTAACAGATTTTCGTATCTGTTTACGCAAAAAATTCATCGTAGATTTGTAATAGTTCAGCTTATGTGTGCGAAACAATTTACGATAATGATGTTTCGTCTTAATCAGTTTTATTAAATATCATCCTAAGGTGTGTGAATCCAGTTGTGCACAAAAGAGAAGACCTTCTTTCAGAGACATACTCTTGTGGAACAAGGATTGACGTCGCCTCAAGATGCAAGTCTGGAAAAATTTCAATAATTTAAAGAAAAGGTGACTGAGATGTCTATTGTCAGGCACTGTTAGAATATAATAAGAAATTGAGGAAATCAAAATATTATACATGAAGAACGTTCTGCTAGAGAGTGATTTCTACAACCTCAACAACCAAGCTTTATAAAATTTAACAATATCATGCTAAGTAAATAACCAGATAGGAGTTATGCATTGGGTCTCAGTATTCTGATAAAGATACACCTTCTAGACTCAACACATGTACACTCTCAAGAAAACACTGCTTAATCTATTAAAAGAAGGATATTTTTGCATAGTTAACAAAGCAAATTCAAGACTGCTAAACTCATTACGAAAGAAAAAAATGAATGGGCTGTTGGTAGCTTTAAATCTTCAAAACACCAAATATCTGGAAATAGATATAATAGTCCTCTACCAGTAGGCAGTTTACAAAGCTAGCTTTACGCTAGGATATATTCCAATGGAATGTGAAGAGGCTAAGAAAGCAGGCGGATGGCCATCCGATAAGGCCAAATCCTACCGTCCAATTAGCATTACTTTATTTCTCCAAAAACTCATGGATAAAATTATAGATAACAATATAAAGAGCATGGCTCTATAAACTTGACAAATCCACTGTGGATTCATAGCCTGGCGGAAGGCTTCAATGGCAATCCTGTGAAAACTGTGGTAGTACCTTTCACTAATCCTTTGGTAGTAATAGTATATATATATATATATATATATATATATATATATATATATATATATATATATATATATATATATTTAATATGCTTACATAATTCTTCCTAAATAAAACATAACAACAATAAATATTCAGAAAAGTTTTGAACGCATATGGAAAGGCTTGAGTTCATGCTTAGATGATATTCCACTTTTGTCTAATTAAGTTTCGTTAAGACTGTTGTCACTGAAACTCTGTTTGTTATTCATCTCTTATTTTATGGCGTTACGTCAAAAAATTGACATTGATTAAAACTGGATAGGAATTAGGAATAATACACTTGTTTTGTTTCATATATTTACTTTCAGTTTCCTGACACGTGTTTCGGCGATTGCTCACCATTCTCAAAGGAGTATAAAAATTAATCTAACTTCTTTGAGAATGGCGAGCAATCGCCGAAACACGTGTCAGGAAACTGAAAGTAAATATATGAAACAAAACAAGTGTATTATTCCTAATTCCTATCCAGTGAGTTATATGTTTCATCAAGAGTGTAGCAAAGAAAGTATCAATCATATTAATTAAAACATTGACATTTAGTTAAGTAGAGCTCAACTGCTTTTGCGCCTTACTAAAAACGAGATAAGATAAGATTGGTCATGGGTCTCCTTACAGGACTTTTCCCAGTATAATTTTCACAAGATAGGTAAAGTGTATAACACCACTATTTAGATTGGCAGAGGAAAGAGCCGAACAGATTTTATGCGTATATGTAGCATTTACTATCACCATACTGGCCCTAGCCAGACAATTAGCAATAACGCTAGAACGGATCAGTACTTGGCTTCCTAGAAAGTTATTTGACTCTACCAAGGAAATTGACAACATACTAGAGTAAAGTATTAGTACAAAATATCTAATCAGGTCGCAGTGCTGTAAGGTTGTCTATAGCCAAATATAGTGCAAGGACCGAATGGTCGATAGCTAAACACAGCAACTACTAGTACTACTCATAAGATATATGTCTAAGATTAAAAAGACAAATAGATGATTATACAATAAGTAACAATACTAGATATACTATGAATGGAACAAGCAACGACAATGAAAAAAAAACGTATGTCAAATGAACATATGTGCGTAAAGAATAGAAGATAAATTTGGGAAAAATATAGTTTGAGTAATGAAGGTTATATAATAATAGTGTTTGGGATTATAGCTGGGATAAAATCTAAATAAAGTAGAGTGTAGGCTAAAACATTTCTTGGAGTGCATAAACACAGAAGACTAGCAGTAAACTTGATTTGGGTGGTCAATAAATTTAGCAAAAATTGTTGGAACAAGAAAAGTAATGAAAGAAGGTTAGGCAGAATTTATGGGAGACACTGAAGTTCTAGCATAGCATAGCTTCGAAAAAATATGGAATTGGTGTAGATTAATGAAAAGTATGCTGAAGTACAAAAGAACACAGATTATTAAATGAGTGAAAGAAGAAAATTTGTTGTTGAAGGCAAAATTGGGGAAGTTAGATTAGTGATGACGGTTGGTTCACAGTTTGAGGATAGGAAGGTGGAAGTCTGGGCAATGAAAGAAGTGTAGGAGATATTAAATTAAATATATAAAGGACGATTGGAGAATGCAGAAAACATATTAATTTACATCGTCAGTAATTAATTACAAATTAATTACATGATTAGGTAAGGCTTCATAAGGAAAGAAATCCGAATAATGAAAATGTTATGGGATTTAGTCATTTACCACAAAAAGTAGATATACATATAGACAAAGATAAAATAGCAAAATGAAAAAAATAGAACCAAAAATTAGTCAAAGCCATATGATTTATGAGAAAAAAATAATAGTTATTTATTCTATGAAATAACTTTAAACTTTTCCTCATATCTCTAGTTGTATTTCCCCATTGTTTAATTTACGAAAGTAAATCCAGAAATTGTAGGATGCAAAAAGAAGTAGGACAGAAATGGAAAAGCATATACAGGGTTATATGAGGAATGTAACATCCACAAAGAAAAATAAGTTAGGCAACAAGAGTATGAATTCATAGAAAGGGGATGAGTAGCAGATGTTGAAGATCCGGATAATATATCAATCTTGACGTATAATATAGTTTTAATACTGAGAAATTGGGAAGAGTTGAAGTATTTATTGAAGAAGGTGGTAAAGAGAACTATGTGTTAACGTAAAAAAGAACAGTGAATGAGATTTAGTAATTAAGGGAGGATAAAATGAGTGTACGGGTTAGTTTTAGATGTGAGTTAATTATCAGTATATTTGTGATTTATTTTTAAAAGTTTGTGTAGATACTTGAAATATGTAAAAAGGAAAAAGAGGAGAGCATGAGAAAAGTGGGAAACTTTATTGGCGAATAATCTCCGAGTGGTTTGTAATTTGTGTGATGCATGTGCTACTATGATTTTAGTGTATAATATGATATAATATAGAGAATAGGTGTATATGAGTGAATAGAAAGAGGAACAAAAAAATATCGACATCTGGATACACATTGTTTCAGGAAATAATAAACGAGCCTGTAAAGTAAGGGAACACTGTAAGAAAAATACTTGTGAATTAGAAGCTAAAGAAAATGTATAAAAAGCTAGGGGTAGGAGTATGTATTAAAAAAATAATTAAACGATGGAGAAATCTACAGAGCTTTCGTTGAAAATATGAGGAAATATGTACATGTTTAGATAAGCCATTAACGTATTGCAAAAAATGTAATCATATTTTTGAGAGGTTTTAGATGCATGGAAGGTTGAAAAGATAGTGAAGTACTAGTAAACTAAAAAGATAGGAAACGTTCACAATATTAAGAGCTGCTTGTGAATCAGGAGATAGAAAGATAACTGGATGTATAAAGCATGATATCTAATAAAGAAGTGCGCGGGAGTAGGTGAAGAGTGGGCAGGAAAAAAACATAAAGTAAACAACGAATTTAATAAATCTGGGTATAAAATTTGCATTGCAATTTATTTTTACTTATCATTGCACTCATTATAAATCATAATTTTTTGTCTAATTATATTAAATATACAAGCATACTTAATTAGTAACTGAGTTTATTAATAGCTGTTTTTTAAATGCTAATATACATCAAAAATGCGCAAATAATTTACAGCTCTAATTCTCCTAATTATTGCATAAAGTTTAAACTATGAGTTTAGATGCTTTTATAATATAATACATGCACTAATTAATATTAATACATAATAATTATTATATCTCGGTGTAGTATCACATATATCTATATTATCACTATTACGCACAATTTATTTTTGTTAAGATATTTGATCTAGATAAACAATTACAGTACAATAGAATAATTAGTAGAGATGAAAAAGTTTTTTTTCTATACCGTACAAACTGCATATATTCAGAAATCTAAATTCAACTCCCCTCGGTACTAAAGTACTTTTCAATTGTTTTCACTCGCACTACACATTCCCTAGACGATTTCACCTGAAATGAGTTTAGTCTGGTAATAATTTCGAGCGTTACGGGAGTTTTACAGTTAACAAGATTCGAGCGGAAAGTGGAAAGTTCCTTCAACTCTTATATAATAAATATCGACCGGCGGTGGGTGGAGGAGGGAGGAGGCAGAGACGCTGGTTTTCTTCTGCCATCTGGAAATCCGCTGATAAGGATCGGGGGAATTAAAACAAAAAAGTTTCCTGCCTGACAGACAGACGGGCGGAAAGGATCGCCGGACAGGATCAACGGTTACGGGGGCAATACATCAGTCTGCTGGTTCAAAGGTCCGCCCGAATGAAATTAATCCCGATTTAAAGCCAACGTCACCTCGCCAACCCTTACGTCAACTTTACAAAGCCGCCGGGCTCACGTTTGTGGGTTAGAATTCCGCATTAAAATACCTGATTTAATTTATAAGATATATAAGTACAATAAAATGTATTTAAGCAATTATAAACATAATTATTGACAGTATATAAGGGTAAATACATAACTAAACTGAGTGAGTGGGTCTTCGTTATAAATAACTGCCCTTTAATATAATAAATTATTGTTAAAATTGATAAATTGATAAAGTACATATTAAAAACAATTATATTTGTCTCTCACTTGTAAACGTCAATTTGCCAAAACACTGTATTAATCAAGAAAGTTTCTATTTTCACGTTACTATGCCGTTACTAAAATTTTTACAAGTTAGTAGAATTATATAAATTAGTTAATATTTTATTTATGTCGTATATGTTGAAGTCATTATATACTCTTTCGTATCTTGGATTCGACTTTGCAGGCAATAAACTTAAAGCCACTCTGGAGGATTCCATAATAATTGCCTTGGGCACTTTTGGAGACACTCATTTTTACGAAAATGGGACATCTCCATGTATATAGGTTACATCCAGATACCACAACAGAAGAAATAATGGCTTGTTTTTAAGGAAAATTTGAGAAAATCAATTGTCTCAAATTAAAATCTAAATAATCTTTTGCATGTATTAAATGCATTTAATTTAAATATTACAAACATTAGTCCAACACGCATTAGTGCTGGAGCAAATGGAAACATATCGAAATCATGTATCGACTATATGGCAATGAATTTAAGTTTTTATAATATAAACAGTGACATTATTGATCCGCTGATTGCAGATCATTTATTACTAGTCCTTTGAGTCCAATGTCCAAAATATAAAAATGTAACATGTAATGTTTAAAACAGTAACATCATTTTTTTCTGAATTTAATTTGACTAAATTCGTACATATAATTAATAAATTTGATTGGACAACAATTTACAATTCTTTGGATGTAAATAGTGCATTCACAATAATAATAGAGAATATGCAATCAATTTTGGATCAATCATGTCCGATTGTCACTAGGAAGATAAATATATCTAAAAATCAATAGCGCACAAAGCAATTGGCACTCAAAGGATCAATTAAAAACCTTATTTTGTGAATATAAATATTCTACTAACAAAAAAATTTGGCAAAAATATAAAGTTAAAAAGCGAATATACTCACAAAATATCAAATTATCCAAGAAGAATTATTATTCAAATCGAATAAGTTATGCATCCAATGTGTCAAAAGAGACTTGGAAAATTATTAAAAAAGAACAACGCAATTATAGAACAAGTAAAAACATCACTTTAAAAGTGAATGATGTACTAATTAAAGATAGTTATTTAATATCAAATATGTTTGGTGATTATTTTGCGACAGTAACAAAACAAAAACTTTTACAACACTTTGGAACCAATGTTTCAATTGCATGTACAGTAGCACAAACTTCTATATCAAATTCATTTTATTTTTCGGATGTAACATGTGAGGAAGTTGCAAAAGAAAAAGAAAATCTAAATATAAAACAGTCCTATGGGCATGATAATCTGACCTCGAATATTTTAAAAATCTCTAAGGATGTTATTGCTCATATCCTAACATTTTTATTTAATTGGGCTTTAGAAAACGAAACTTATCCGGATATACTAAAATTATCAATTATAACGCCAATTCTAAAATTAGGCGACGCGGAAAACTTAAAAAACTATAGGCCTGCTTCCATACTTTCCAGCATCTCAAAATTATTTGAGAAGCCTATATTTAAGAGAATGATGACATTTATTAACAAATTTAATATTCTTACAAAACATCAGCATGGTTTTAGGTCAAAAAAATCAACAGAGATAGCAGGCTACCAATTATTGCAATATATAATCTCTGAATTAGACTCGGGAAAATACGTTGTTGGACTTTTTTTCGATCTATCAAGAGCTTTTGACACAGTGCCCAGTGTCAATTTATTTTAGAAAAGTTAAAAAGATACGGGTGCAGGGGTAAATTTAAAATGTTTTTAAAATCGTACTTACAAAATAAAAAGTTAAAAGTAAAAATTTAGAATAGTATATCAAAAAAAAAATATCTTAAGTGTAAGAATACCTCAAGGGTCTGTTCTTGGCCCTTTGTTATTCATACTATTTGAAAACGATTTACCAGAATCACTGGTTGGTGAACTTATTATGTTTGCAGATGATACAACTATTTTAGTGACATCGTCGGACATCAAAACTAAGACAGGGCATTGAAACTATAATAAATGGTTTTAATTTATTGTGTGATCGGAATGTTTTAATAACAAATATTACAAAAACCGTTTGTGTACACTTCAGCAAAAAGAAGCAATTGTCGCCTTCCTTTAAAATAAATATCAAAGGGAAAGAACAAGTATTGATAGATTCTGTAAAGTTTCTAAGATTAGTAGACTAAGTCATGCGAAAATCGGACGAAGAAGTCGACACACCTGATTTTATTTCAAAATTCGAAAGCGGCGACTAAGATAAAGCAGGCGACCTTGCGTGAGGCAGCATCTCAATATAATAATGAAATAATTTTTTTTTATGATGGATACATAACTGAAGAAACTAGAAAGCCTGATATAATTATCGACTATAATACAAACAAAGGCGAAGTACAAAAGGTTGATCAATTATGTACCAGCTATGGTACTGCATGAAATAGAATATGACCGGTAATATTCATCTGAATATAGTTAGAATAAATTCGTTGGTAATTTATACTTTAAATAATAAACAAACTGTCAAACATACTTCTTTAAAATAATGGTTTTGGTTTCATTGTCGAAGAATTGGCACGAAGACAGCCGAACGTCCAACCTGAGAAACCTATCAAACTGAGAAACAGCAGGCATAAGAAGTACTCACAAAAATTTGAACCCTAAATTTATGAAATTAGAGAAGTAACAGCGCTGAGTATTAATATAGTTTAGTTGCTACATATCTGATGATAACAATATCTGTAGTATGATTGAAGTCGATAAAGCCAAAATCAAATTTATGGAATTACGGCATTAGTAGACTAATTTGCTCTAATTTCTAAGCCATATTGATTACAGAATAATTTACGAATGATTAAAGTATCATATATTAATATAATAAACGATAATACTTGTTATAAACACTATTCACGTTGTTTTTGCATAATGGGAGGCCATGGAAATTTAGCATTTATGTTGGAACTAAAGCTGTCTACTGAAGTAGGTTATATAGTTTGAGGTTACATGTAGTGACAACTTTTTGTGCGTTGTTGTCAGTTTTACTAGGTTATAGCAGAAAAATACTCACAATCAAACACAAGCCATGTTTTTTTATATTCATTATATTATTAAATTAATTATTAAAATTATTTTTCGAAGTTCAGTAGGTAATGGAAAAAAAGTAGTGAGAAATTAGTAAATAATTCATGATGGTCGCGGGATATTTAGCAACACGGTATGTATTTTGACAGGTTCACATATCAGGCGCTTGGATCACGGAGAATTGACGAATAGTGTGTCCAACGTTAAAAAAATAAATAATGGCCACCCATTATGCAAAATCAACGTGAACAGTGTTTACAAGTAGCACGTTTTGTGATGTCTCATAGTTTGCCAGCATGGCATGGTAGATTAGGAGAGACTTTTTCAAAATGCAGATTTTTTTGATAGTATCGATACTATCAAGAATTAGAATGAACAATCAGAATAATGAAAATATCCCCTTAGAACAAGAGAGGTTGATTTTGGCAAGTAAGCAATATAAAGAACGCCGTATTCTCTTCGACTATATCATCAGAAAGGAATAGATACTTTATATGGTGCTTAAGATGAGAGCTAGAGCCAAAAATGACAAAAGATAAAATATGCTAATTTTCATCAACTTGTTTGTAGTTGTGGAACTTGTGTATTCATTTCGGTCATAGATTAAATGCAAATCTAGTGTTCTTGAAGAAAGAAAATAGGTAAATATCTCGTTTAGACGTTTTTCTATATTACTAAGAAAACATTGCAAATATTAAATAAATAATTCTTAAATGTTTTCGGCGTTTACTTGGTGGTACATTTTGATTAAAAATAAATAAATCAACTTTCACTTTGTTTTACCACAACAGATTCTAAAAAGTCCAATGTTAATATAGTTGAATTTATTGTAGAGAGCCTTTTTGATTGAAATTTTTGATTTGAAATACAAATCATGATCAAGGTTCTTCACAAAAAGAAAGTAAAAATAAATTAATTATAAAATTAATTCTTCTGCTGGTATATTCTTGATGAAACATATATATCACAGGGGTGGGTTTACCTATCCGTGGTCTATCTACCCTCAGTTTGTCTTAATCTAAGTCGTTACTATAGACCCAGTAACGTGAAGATGTGTGTGAAACAAAAATACCTTGTTTTCCATGTGACTCATGCAGAAATTCTATTTGTCAAGATTGCTCAGAATTATCAGCATGTTTACCTCTACAAAAACGAGTTTTGAAGTTTCACTGTCAAAGATGTAGAAACAATGAATTTTTGGAAAGCCTTCAATTAATAATTAAAGACAAGGAGACTATAATCAATGATAAAATTGAAATAATACAAATGCTAAAAGAACAACTCAAAAATATGAAAATGCTGAAGATATTAATTATGCCAAGGCCTCATACTCCAGCACACTTAAATCAACTATTGAACGAAACATTCCTACTATACCAAATGTGCTTGTTGTTATTGTTAAACCCAAACAATCTCAAGATCCGCGCCTGACAAAGGCCGACGTAAACAAAAACATTAACCCTACCCAGCTAAAAATAGGTATTACAAACGTAAGGTCGACAAAAAACGGATCAGTTATTATAAGATGCCAAAAAAAGCCACAATCCTCGAGAACGTTGCCAAAGATAAGTTAAAAAACTTATATGATATTGAGACATCTAAAATGCGAAAACCGAAAATTAAAATTACGAACTTTAATCAAAACATGACTAAGGAGGACATCGAAGCGACCATTCTAGAACAAAACGAAACTCTGAGTGACTTTAATGTAACCTTTGTCAAAACAAACAAAAATGCCCAGCACACAATTTACGCTGAATGCTCAGCTACTTCATTTAGAGAATTGATGAACCTAAAAAAATATGCGTTGGATGGGAGCAGTACACAGTTTATGAAGATTTAACTATTCGCCGTTGATTTGAGTGCCAGGGCTTCTACTATAAAAAGGAACATTGCACAAGCAGACTAACTTATCCACTATACAGTGAAGAGCATGAGCAAAACGAATGTAGGAATCATAAGTAGGTCTGCATCAATTGCATCAATGCTAACTCAAAATATAATCAAAATTACGATATAAATCATCATTTAACTGCCCAGGACTGCCCTACCCTACAATTTCATATCAAAGCTCTGAAAAACAAAATAGATTATACTTCATGATGGTAGTACTTGATGAAGACATTGTCCTAGACAACCTTAGTCAACTCGAACGTGATCACCGAGGTCATTATATTAATCCAGATAAATATGAACAGTCAGTTCAACATAATGCACTTCAATATAAGAAGTGCCAACAAAAACTTTAATGAATTCATAACACTGATTGAAGCGTATCACTATCATAATAATTGTGACATTTTCATTTTAAGTAAATACACCATGGAGGTAATAAATGATGGCGTTCTGGTTTTAATTAAATCTGGACTTAATTATAAGATTACCAACAAAAAATTAATTGTGTGTGGTGTTTCATTGTGTATCATTGACTTGAAAATTGATGATGTGTACCTTCAAATCATAGCTCTCTATAGACCTAACAAAAGTAACTTGGTCTCCTTATTCCAAAATCTCGATGTATTTTTAGAACAAAACAACCTGGACTCTAAACTTCAATTATTTTTGGGTGATGTGAATATTGATTTGCTGAAAGTAACTGACGTAAATGTTAATAAGTACTTATCAATACTTGCCAAAGATGGCTTTACACCATACATTCAAAACCCTACAAAAGTTAGTCATGAAACGAAAACTTGTCTTGACCATATATTTGTAAAATCCTCCACAGTGTTATGCCGAAAATATACATTTAATTCATTCATTGTGAACTGCCATATTACAGATCACTATCCCGTTACGTTGAAGGTAGACTTTAAAACAAAACTGGACTCTAATAATATAAATAGTGCTAAAAATATAACCAAAATTGACAAAAAAACTGGATTTCCCTCTGAAAAACGAATGCTGGGAAGAAATTTAAATTTCTGATGATCCACAGAATTCTACTGACTTATTTGTAAGCAAAATTTGTAAATATATTGAAGAATCTAAAAAAATGATTAGCTTAAATAATAATGAAAATTTTAAAATTAAACCATGGATAACAGAAGGTCTAATTATATCCATAAAAAACGGAGACCGAATGAAAATGAAAAAACTCATTGAATAACTTGTTAAAAAAAATCAAAGATTGAGTACTACTTTAAACAAATTCAAGACACTAAAAATAGTATTAAAAAAGTTTATCAAATAATTGCAGATTCAACTAATGAAAAAACATCTCACAAGAACAACTTAAATTTAACAAATGATAATGGAGCAGCATTTGAAGACAATAAGGGAATGGAAGATTACTGCAACAATTATTTTACTAACATTGGTATCTGTCCAAAGATTTGCAAGCTCTAGTTAATTTTATTGAAACCGAAAGGGTAAACTCTCACATTTTTTCTTAATCCAGTAACTGATACTGAACTTATTAGACATATATCCACCCTAAAAAATAATAGCTCGCCTGGCATAGATGGCATAACAACTAGCATTATAAAAAACAATCAAATATATATTTTAAAACCCCTGAAACATATCATTAACTTAATTTTTCAAACGAATAGAAGAAGATTACGTAACTACAGACCAATTAGCGTTATAAACAACTTTGGAAACTTTTTTGGATGAACTTAAGGATCGTTTGATAAGGTTCTTTGACAAACATAATATTTTACACAGACAACAATTTGGATTCCAAAGTGGGAAGTCTACAACTGATGCAATGTATTCTGTTATTAACGAAGTCTCGCATAACCTAGATGCTGGCAGAAAATGTATTGCTGTTTTTTTTAGATTTAGCTAAAGCCTTCGACACAGTTAGTCATATAAAACTTATCAACATACTTGAACTCAATGGAATTAGTGGGGCCGTTTTGAATATCTTTCGTAGCTATCTTACCAACCTTGAACAAAGAGTTAAAGTCAATGATACTATAAGTAATCCATGCATTGTAAGGACTGGGGTTCCGTAAGGAACTGTCCTGGGCCCAATCCTATTCTTACTTTACATGAATTCACTATTATCTATAAACACGGATGCTAAAATAGTATCATACGCTGACGACACATTTCTCCTTTTTAATGAAGAGTCATGGGAGAAAACTAAATGTTCAGTACAAAGAGACATGAAGAAAATTAAGAATTGGTTGGATAATTATAAATTAACTCAAAAGATTATTATTTTAAATTTTATCAATTACGCGAATTCTTGCCTAGAAAACTACTTATTATGGTTTATAAATTTCTTGCTGAGTCACTCTTTCGTTATGGAATATTAGTTTGAAAAGGTGCATATAAAAATACATTACAAAAGTTAAATACCATATTTTTAGTTATTATATAAAATCAAGACTGTATCCATCCCATTTATTATACTCAAAAGACGTTTGTAACATCAGAAGTCTTTATTTTTATAGCCTCTGTGTGTACGCGTTCAAACATCAGCAATCTTTAATTTATTTATCATCCGTGCACCACCCTCGCACTAGACACAACCAATTAGTACATATCCCGAAATGTAATAAAAACATTAGCCATAGGTTTACAGATTACACACTTCCCAAAGCTATTAATCTCTTGCCACCCTCGATAAAATTAATTACAAATGCTAAAAAATATGCTATTCTCGCCAAATCATTTATATATTTGCATTATCATGAATTTTAAAAAATATTAGACAATCAATAGTTCCCAAAATATTCAGCACTCTTTTAGTATATGTATATATGTTATGTAATGTTTGTGACATAAGCATTGCATTAAATGATTATAGTCATTCTCTCCGCATATTTTCACTTTCTTATTTCTCATCGTACACTCCAGCACATCACAAGTGTTCATTCACTTAGGTGCTAATAGAGTAAATTCAATTTAATTTTAGTAATTATACTGTATAATTTAATCTTAGTAATTATATTGCAATTGTAATACTGTAAATTGTGATATTAAATCGTAATAGTGTAAATCCAATTTAATTTTAGTAATCATACTGTATAATTTATTCTTAGTAATTATATCGCAATCTTAATACTGTAAATTGTAATTGTAATTGTAATAAATAAATAAATAAATTATATATTATATTATAAAATCGAAATGACTTAAGACTTAACCCAATATTATCTTGGAGTATATGCGTCAATCTTCTGTTGAAGGGATTCGAATCTCCTGCTAGTATTCATACCTGTCCTTTATGCGTTTTCAGTCGAAAAAATGTGTTTTTAAGAGTATATTCGCGAGGTTGTCAGTAGAACTGCCATCCTCTTTTTTAATATTCCTGGCTTCAGCTTTGGGTCTTTTTCAGCCTTGTGGTTGTGGACTCAATTTATTCAAAAAATATTCTCCGCTATTCTCTCTGTCGCTGCTTTACCTTCCTTTTTATAGTCGGCGAAGCTCTTTATAACTAGTCCAATCGATTTCTTAATTGGAGTTTTGTGCTTTGTTATACGCTTTTCTTGCTTGCTTCTTCTTCCTTTATCTACCATGTATTAGTGGATTTTCCTCTACCCGATTTGAGTCGGCAAGATTTTTTTCATATGAGGAGATGAGAGTCTTTTCCAGGAGGTCATTGGTTACAGCCTGCATTCTTGGCATACAGTTTTCCACTTCTTGTAGTCGTTTAGATACAAATTTTCTAAATAACTCCTTGTCGGTTCTCGTTGGATTTCTGAACGCTTCCTCTTCGGGAAGTTAGTACCTAATTTGTAACATATCTATCTGTGATCTGACTATAATTGAGTATCCGGACACAAACTAATTTTGGATGCTCTTGCCTATACTTTCACTAGTAAATATGATATCAAGTACCTCCAGTCTTCTATAGAGATTAGAAAAACCTTATTACAATCCTCTCTTTCGAAATAGACCACTGTGAAATACGCTGTGGAAAGTTGAGGCATAAGTATCGCGAGTGAATATTAAGTGTGAAATGCCTCAAAGCTCTATTTTTCAAATATCTATAAATTATTTAATATGAGGAACTTATCTTATATTCGTATAAATGAATGGTTTCAACGTGATAGACTAAAATTAAATCCTGATAAAACAGTCAACATCACTTTGAAACATTTAGATATAGAAATGAAGATTATAGCAACTTCACAAATTTGCTGGGATCTTTCATCGACCAGAAGTTAACCTTGTACAAGGAAGGCAAATTTATGGCATATTTTGAATAGCGGCGTCTATTTATTTTAACGGCTTTATGACTCAGCGTCTAAATGCACCTTAAAAGTAGCGTAACATTCGATTTTAGAATATGGATTATTCCTCTAGGGCCACTCTGATATTAAATCCAAAGTGCTTAGTTTACAACGAAAAGCAATCCAAATAATGTGCATCATTACCAGGATAACTGTAAACCACTCTTACGAATAATGGGTGTCATGTATGGGCTATTTATGTACATATTTGAATCCTTAATGTACTTTAATGTTTAAAATATAGATATGTGTCACCATGTAGGTGTACACCGTTATAATGCGGGGAATAAGGAAAACAGATTAGATCAAACCAAAATTGCAACAAGACACCAAGCGATATAAATATTTAAAGCAGTTCCTCTGAATATTATCTATAATTTTTGGTCTGTGTAAGAATATATTAGCATAAAAAATACTATTATTATTATTACCTTTCGCACAGGGATATTAAAATAAATCTTATCAAAACAAATTCTTTAAAATTCGGGCTTAGTGTGTACAAATATTTTAAACAGCAACTTAGAACATTTTTAAATATACTGGCAACAATTTTTATATACTTTCTAAATTTTTTAACACAATAATAACATATATTTCGCATAAGTATCTTTTCTTTTGGAGCAATATCACACATTTAGCCTAAATTGAGATTATTCACCAGGATAATAAAAGACATGTCGAGTACGTTTTCAAATTTACCAATTAAGTTTTATCGCCGCGACTTAATAATTATGACGTAATGTGAGACCTTGGCGGGCGGATTACTGTCGTAGATCTTATCTTTTATTGTTCCTTTCTGGATAATCTAAATCTCAAATTAGATCCTCGAGTGGGATGAAGGCGCGTGCACACACTCCGGAATCCGATTTGATTAAGGAGGAAGGGCCCCGGGCGCTCCCCAGGGATATTAATCTTCAATTCGGGAGAGCGACGCGCTTAACTCGTTCTAGATGAAAAATTTCGCGGATGTTTGAATGGGAATATTTTTTTTTAATATAAAACGTTTCATTTGAATATACCTGACTGGAAGAAAAAATTATGGGAAATATATTTAATTAATGTAAGATAAGAAAATTTTATGCATTTATTTTTAAATTATATAGTTATTAATAATAATATTATTTAGAGGATGAAATACCTACAGTTAATAGGCAAGAAAATAAAAACTAAGAAGTTTTATAATGTCGTCAAAAAATATCTAGCACTATTATTGTTTGCATTCATTAATATTGTCTCGCTATTATATTTTGTTAATTCATTTTTACCACGCTCTCTTTTATATTTGACCTATTGTTTCTCTATAGGATTATATTGAATCACTTTTTCATTATTTTCTACTATGTTTTCTCTCTTTGTGATTGATGACATTAGGGAATTAGAGATGTACAAATTAATTACACTAATATACGATGAGTTAAATTCTCACTTAATCCGTGGTAAAATATTTTTATGTTAATTAGAAGGTTATATCTAATTAAATAATGATGTGAAGGATTCAAAAATAATTTTGCTTTTAATATTCGTTATTAGAAAAAGTAGGTAACAAAAGATATTCGCTATATAATATACAGTGTATTGTATAAAGATATCGATTGCGAGTTTGAAGTAAACATACTATCAATATATAAAAAGTATATTGTGTTTTACGGAATGTCGTTATTTGAAACGGCTGGTTTAGAGGTAACTACGAGAAATGAAAAGACTGTGCCCTTTTCATAAGAAATTCATAATGAAACATTCTATTGCTTTGAGAACTGACAAAGTACAAAGTAACGTATTTTGTGCTGTTATCGTTTTTTTAATACATTACGAAATTAAAGCACGTGTCTGGAGATTGCTTTGCGTGTTTAAAATATGATAAAAGCACAAAATACGTTACTCTGTACTTAATGTTATTTCAGTCATGTGACGACAACTTATTGCTATGTAATCCAACGAGTAGTACCTGTTTAATTAGCATCTGTTATTTGTTACTAATTGCTGTAAAATAACATTGTAGTAATGCTTGGAGAAATTATTTTTTCTCATTTGCATTTCTAGTATAAATTTTAAGCATATATAGCAATATTTAAACCGAAATATCCTACTGATAATCATTATTTTTTAATGATTTTTGAGTTACGTGAAAATGCACGATCTAACCATTTTAAAACTGTTTTAAAAGTAAAAACTCGCCATTAATACATTTTGCTAAGAAACGAGACTCAATATTTCTTTTAATAAAAAATAAATACCTTAAAATAATCCAATAACTTATTTAATAATTATTATTTCGACAGTTTATTATTAAATATAAATCATGCCTTTGCGTTTGTATCAAAACTACTAATTAAATGTAGTAACGTTTAGAAAAAGAGGCATAAATAAGATAAACATAATTCCAAAGAGTATGTTAACATTAAAGTTCCACGTAAACTTTATTTGCCATTCAATAAATTAAGGAACTAAAAGAGCCAACGTGCATGCACAAAAAACACAACTTTCGGAACGAGCAGTATTTCATAAACTATTCCCAATCTAAGTTTAAATTGCGAAATAGCTGCCGTAATTAAATTAAAGTGCAAGTCGACGCTCGCATATTTTCTCAGAGGGCGACTTTTCCGTGCAGGCAAAATGTAATCCTTTAAAAGTGGAACGCTCACTTCAAAGGCTTGTATTAGAAATAATTGCAGTGCACTAAAAATGACAAGTTGACTTTACGTCTTCCTTATTAATGCAGTTGTGAGCACTTCCAACAATGACGAACTCGCGGTGCTTGTTGTTTTAGTGCCCGGCGCATCCACCATAGCCGCGCCATAAACACTAAGCGCCGCTCTCGAATGTTAAGGTTGTCTCGAAATATATGCAGGCTATAAAAGTTCGCTTTATTTATATGTGTACAATAATTGCATTTTACGTTGTGCATGTTTAGCAGTACGGATAATAATTACAAAAATGTTAATAGAATATATATTCAACTATTTATAAGGCGTAATAAAAAAAAATGTATTACTTTGCATGAAATTGAAAGCTATAATTACCATAGTTAGAATGATCCGACTTAGGTTTTATTCAATAACTTGCTACCATTTTGAAGGTAATTTCAATATGCCTTTCTCATAGAAACCCTCGTCCCTATTGACAAAACATTGAGACAGAAGATTTTTACAAGCCTTTCTCGATGCAAATTTTTCACCAACAAAATTGTTCACCATGGATAAAAAAATGGTAATCACTTATTGCTAGGTCTAGACTATAAAATTGATGCATAAAAACCTTCCAACTAAGCTCCTGGAGCTTCTGGAGAGTCACTATCGATGGGTATGGCCTGACATTGTCCTGATGAAACAGGCCAAAGCTTACCCCTTCTGGGCAAATGCTTTCTTCAGATGGTCCAATTATTGACAGTACAATTCCCAATTAAGAGTGTTATGTGTATGTTAATTAGGTTACAACAATAAATCATTTATTTCTAATATTAAGAAAATGCTTCAATTTGTAGCAAAAAGTAATTAAGTGTTTCTTGGTCGTCACTCTAGTTGACGCCATCACACAAGCACAATTCAAAATTGTTGTGGAAGGACTCTTTTTTTTATTTATTTATTTATTATATATTTACATTCAACGGAATAAATATTCCAATAACAGATTGTTACATTCACAAAGCATGCACAAAATAAAACTTTAAATAAAAATAAGCACTTATAAAATAAACTTAGTAAACTATGTCAACATTTTAGATACTACATTGAAACATATTTTAGCGCATTTAAAATTAAATATATCGATCGAAGAATCCAATTCAACCAATTTGTTATAACAGGAACACATAGAAAATACCGGAGACCTAATTAATAAGTTTGTTTTGGGAATAGGTAAATGAAATAAAAGTTCTTTCCTAAGATGATTACGAACTTGAAAATTTATTTGCGAAACAATACCAGGGCAATCAATTAAGTTATTTAACACCTTAAAAAGAAATGTTACTTGATGTGCTTTCCGACGACTTTCCAGAGTTTGTAAATTAAATATATTCAGGATCGTTGGGATAGCACCCGTATTTTTTAAGTATAAATACAAAAAGAAAACGTTTTTGAACAGATTCAATTAAATTTGAGTATTTATTGTAAAAGGGATTCCAAATACAACACGCATATTCAAGTCGAGACCGAACATATGAGAAATATAAAACCAATACTGCTTCAATGCCTTGAAAATATCTACAATTTCGAAATATAAATCTTAAGAATCGATTAACAACAGACACTATATTTTCGACGTGGTTATTAAAAGTTAATTTCGAATCATAGACAATACGCTAATCTTTAAATTCAATTACCTTGGCCAACGATTTATCATTTAGTTTGTAGTCATGCTCAATAACCACGTTCTTTCTTGTAAATGACATAACTTTACATTTGCCAGCCTTTAGCGAAAGTTTATTAGCAGTACACCAATTAAATACTGAGTCAATGTTTTCTTGTAAATGAACGCAATCAGCAATAGAATAGATTGGCTTCATAATTTTTAGATTATCGGCAAAAATAAGAACTTCAACATTTAATCTCGAAATCAGGACATTAATGAAACAAGACCGAGATTAGAGCCTTGTGGTATACCGGAGGTAGCAATGAAAGTATTAGACTTAAATCCTTTATATTCTACATATAACGATCTTTTGTCAAGGTAACTTCTAATTAATTCACAAAGTGATGAGGAGAATCCAACTGAATATAATTTAGACAATAACCGATTGTGATCAATTTTATCGAATGCCTTCGTTATATCAGTATAGATAGCATCAACTTGAGCTTGGCGATCTAAATAGTTAGATAGAAATTGAGTCTGAATAAATAAATTAGTAACTGTAGATCGATTTGGTCTAAATACATGCTGTTGAGACGATAAATTTGAATTAATGAAGGCATTGATAGAGGTACATAATGAAATTTTTAAAAATTTCGCTACCGTGGATAATATTGCTACAGACCGATAATTAGATAGCTTTTTATCACCTGATTTAAATACTGGAATAATGCGTGTTAACTTCCAGATGTCCGGAAATACGTTTTGTTTCAAACAGAGATTAAATATGTGTTTAAGTAGTGTTGATGGAACAAATCTACAGTCCTTCAGTACTAGTGCTGGTACGCCATCCGTTCCAGAACTTAATTTAGATCCCAATTTGTTAAGAGCATTTGCTATATCTGAATCCTCGAATGACCCTATGTTCAAATAATTGGTATTATTGCTGTGCTCAAATTGATGATTATGATCAGAAGGTGCTTGATATGATCTAATGGTGACGATAATTCAATATGATTCAGAGATAAACTGTAAATAATCAGTGCGAGATTGAAATTTAGCTTTGCGGCGCGACTTTGTAAATTGCATCCTAAAATATACAGAAAGTGGGTGCTTCTTCATTAATTTGAAATATTTTTTCTTCTCCTTTAATATAGATTTTAGCTCATTTGAAAACCAAATAGGATATTTAATATTGGATCGACGAGTGTAAGGAACACAATTTTCAAATGTAGTGTATAGTTTATGGTAAAATAATTTACAAGCAGTGCTTACACAACAACAAGAGAGTATATCAGTCCAAGCAATGACAGCAATTGAATCATACAATTTCTTGAAGTCAGCTTTCTTGAATATAAAAGCAATGCAATTAGGATTATTAGAAAACCTATTATTTGTTTTTTTATGTATGGGGACACGAACTTCTATCTCAAATGCAGGATCATATTTATCTTCATTAATGATAGGATCTTGTACATCATTGACAGAACATATTGTATTAGAAAAAATCAAATATAGAACCCTACCATAATGAGTCTTTATATCATTTAGTTGTTCCAGACCAAGAAACTCCACACAATTCAGTAAGCATCTGCAACAGTTATTTGCAGTGGGATCAATAAAGTATTCGTTCATATTAAAGTCACCCACAATAATTATATTACTATTCAATAAATAAGTCAAACTATCAAGTACAATAGAAAATGGCTTTAACTCATCCAAGCGAATTGGCGGACTAAAATAGACATTAATAATATATAAATCGATTTTATCAACAATCACTTTTACAACCAACAAATCTATACATAGGCGAGATAAATTGATTGTATCAATAGAGATTTCCGAGGAAAACAGGGAAGAATGGACAGCTAATAGAACTCCGCCGCCAGATTTTTTATTTGATAGAACTTGATCACGATCTTTACGATAAATTATGTGCTTATTACCTAAAAGTTCACTATCAACGATACTGCTTGTAAGCCATGTTTCCGTAGAAGCTAAGATTGAGTAATCACTGACGGCACCGTGACAATAAAGCGCGTTGCATTTAGAATTTAAGCCGCGGACGTTCTGGTAATATATTGATAAGACTGAAAAATCATCTTCGAAATGGCTGGCCCACCGTTTTGCTGGTTTACTTTGAAGCTTGTTACTTGGTGATGTAAGGAGGATTAGAGGATGCGTGGACTGATGACGTACCACGGCCAATATCATCAATATTCACGGCATGGTCCATTTCGTTATTTGTCGGGGTTGGCCCAGTAGGTGATTCAAAGACCGGATTATGACTCAGACCATTAGCAGTATAGTATTTAATGATTGAATAGACGAGGCCGTTACTTGTTGAAACTCCATTATAATCGCTTAATAAAACACTGGTATAGCGTGAGGTTTCAAAAATTAATTTATTGTACTACGACAATTGTTTCGCCACACTGTGGCATCATCAGGTAGATGTATGATTGTGACAAATTACAAATTGTGTTTATATACTAACGGAGTGGGACTTTGTGAGGGTGGGGATTTGGGGGGAGATTTGCGGTTATTAACAAACATTTTTAAAGATTTTACAAACGGAAAATATGGACATGGAAATCAAAAAATATTTAATAATGGCGAATTATTGGTCTCTGTTTGGTCGTTTAAAATTAGTCCTCTCTTGTTGAATTTATTTATCTCCATGGATTCCAATAGATTGAGCTTCAGTCCCTTGTTGCATTTATGGAGAATCTTAAAATTGTTGTTGAATGTGTGGTTATGCTCCTGGAGATGTTCTGCATATGCCGAATTCGGTTTGTTTTGGGTGAAGCACGTCCGGTGTTCTTTAATTCTGGTTTCAAAATTTCGACCTGTTTGGCCGACATATACCTTACTGCAATCTCCACAAGGTAACAAATAGACGCCCGATTCTTTATTTTTATCTGTTGGGTCTTTTGCATTATTAATAAAGTTATGTAACGAATTACTGGTCTTGAAGGAAGTTCTCATATTAAGATTATTTAGAATTTTACCTATGTTGACTGACATTTGGCCTAAATAAGTAATAGATACATACTTTTGACTAGTGATATTTTGGGACATTGGAAAAATTAGCGATGTTATTTGTTGCCTTTGCTTTTTAATTAATATGTTTTTAATCATGGTTTCCGAATACCCATTATTAACTACAACAGTCAAAATGCGGTTCAGCTCATTATTATAATTACTATCTGAAAGTGGAGTGTTAATTAAACGATGTATCATAGAATGAAACGCTGCTAGTTTATGTGGCAATGGATGAAAATATTGTATGTGAATGGTTGTATCTGTATGAGTAGGTTTGTGATAAATGTTAAATTCATGTTTCCTGTTCACTCTGCTGATATTCATATCTAAGAAATTGATTGATTGGTTAGATTCTAATTCCATTGTGAATTTTATGCTGTTATGAATACTATTGATAAAATTTAAAAAAGATTGTAGTTGTCTATTCGTGCCTGTGAAACAGACAAGAATATCATCCACATATCTATACCAATATAAACAACTTTTGAATAAACTGTGTTTTGCAATAATTGACTCTAAATTATTCATGAATATTTCGGCAAGTAATGGGCTTAAAGGATTACCCATTGCTAAGCCATCGGTTTGTTGGAAAAACTGGTGATTAAATTGAAAGTAATTTTGTTCCAGGCATTCTTCTAAGAATAAAATGATTTCCGATGAAATAATAGGATTAGTGCCGTTCGAGTTCAAAGTATCCTTAATTATACGGATTACTTCTTTAGGTGGTATACTCGGAAATAGATTTTTTACATCAAATGAAACAAGTGAACAGTTAACGGGAATATCTATGTTTTTAATTTTATTTATTAAGTCTGCCGAATTTTTAATGGAATATTTAGATTTGAATTTTGTATGGTCTAATAAAATATTGATTAAAGCTTTAGAAAGATTCCTACATTCAACAACAATTTTAAGATTCTCCATAAATGCAACAAGGGACTGAAGCTCAATCTATTGGAATCCATGGAGATAAATAAATTCAACAAGAGAGGACTAATTTTAAACGACCAAACAGAGACCAATAATTCGCCATTATTAAATATTTTTTGATTTCCATGTCCATATTTTCCGTTTGTAAAATCTTTAAAAATGTTTGTTAATAACCGCAAATCTCCCCCCAAATCCCCACCCTCACAAAGTCCCACTCCGTTAGTATATAAACACAATTTGTAATTTGTCACAATCATACATCTACCTGATGATGCCACAGTGTGGCGAAACAATTGTCGTAGTACAATAAATTAATTTTTGAAACCTCACGCTATACCAGTGTTTTATTAAGCGAGTATAGTATTTATCGAATAACTTAAGTTTACTACCAGTAATAAAGGCAGGGATGCGGAGATTCAACGCCCGTTTTTATGTGATCTTAAGACCTTTGAGATCTCACGATTTTCAACTGATAAGTCCCTATTAATAAAGACACCAGAGCCCTTTAGATATTTAGCATTTCGTAATGCTAGTTTCAGTAAATTTAAATTGTTAAATTTAACAAAAATTGGAAGTTGCTTATCATCCAGTTTTAGTTTGACCTTAAGTAGATCGTCAATGATCATCAGCTGTTTGAGTTTTACTTAGGAACACAGACTGGAACCTTCATAGAGAGTGCTTAAGTGTGAGAACCGATAATCTCTACCTCAATATACAGACTACAGAAGAGCTAGGAACAGCAGCGGCACTGTACAAAAATAGCGTCTTAAATAATACATAAATCATCCAGTTTTACGCTAAAGAGGAGATCACTTGCCAGAGACGTACCCTTGTAGAACAAGGATTTAGGTCTACTCAAGATGCAAGCCAGAAAAATTTTGGGCAGTTCAATAAACAGGCAACTGGAATACCTATAGACTGGCACTGTGGGAATATAACATTTGAGTTGAGAAAATCGAAAAAAAAACATAGAGAATGTTCTGTGAAGGAGTTATTGATATAAATCCAACAACCAGGATCCACAATGAATGAACGAATCAATCAATTAAATATTCTTTATTTCAAGGTGACACAAAAAATTACATAAAAATTGAAATACTGCCAGATTCCCACATTAATTCTATTTAAACTATATCACACACAGACCACTCCATCAGCATCTGTCTAATAAAAATAACTGATGAGAGTTGCAGAAGGGCTTAAACAAGGTGAATAACTTTGGAACAGAAAACACTGCTCAATCTACCTAAGAAAGCTACAAGGAAAAGCAAGGCTGGTAAACCCATAATCAAAGAAAAAAATGAATGGGCAGTTGGTAGCTTTGAACCCTTCAAAATATTGGGTTCAGATGCAGATACTAAATATAATAGTCACTTACCAGCAGACGATATACAAAGCTAGATTTAGGCTAGGCAATCTTCCAATGGAATGGAAAGAGACTACCCGATGAGGCTAATTCCTATTGCCTAAGTAGTCTCACCTCAGTTCTTCTAAAAGTTACGAAGAAAACCATATAAGTAGCAGTGCCTAAGAGACAAATCTGCCCCTAAGCAAATCTACTGTAGATGTATTTCATAGCCATACAAGAGGCACAGAATCTTAGGTATCCTAGGTAAAATTGGTTTATTTGAGTGAAAGAGCAATGATTGAATGCCAGAAATAAGGACAAGTCGATTAGTTTTCAGTTGGAGGAAAATGTGGAATACTATTGCGTTGGTAATAAGTTAAATATCTTCGCCTCTTCAGAGGATCTCTGTATATAAGAGATACCCTGTCATGTACAGAAGATCAAATTGAAGTACTGAAAGGTAGCCTAGAAGATCGACCATAAATGACGAAAGAAAACGTTTAATCGATTTAGGTTGGAGCCAACAGCGTACCTTTGCTTAAGTCTTCTGAAGTCGAGGATATTATTAAAGGAAATAATGAGAAATACAAAGCTATCTCTGCCCACATTTAAAAAACCGTACTTCCAGGTGAAGAGGATGCAATGGGTGCCCTCTCTCCCCAATTCAAGTCACCTGCATGCTGTGCCCTAAGCAACGACTATTAACAGGAATAATTTGTCTTCAAAAAATGTTCCCATTACGCTTTGATGACAGTGATCTTCATTTACACGTAGATAATGGTAGACATTTTGAATTACTAGTGCCAATTGTGATTTGGTTTTTAAAACACGTCCAACTACACGTGAGGATATGAAAGAAAGGATTCGGCAAGCAGTAAGAGGTATTTCTGGTGCTGAAATTGAGGCAAGTTTCAATTCTACTATAGAAAGACTGATTTTGTGCATAGCAAATAATGGGAAACATTTTGAGTACCTAAAATAACTAAGTAATAGGTGCAGTTATCAATTTTAGTTTTTTGTATTTTTTTTTTCATTAATTATGTTAATAAATATTGTGCCATTCGATTTAACTTGATATTTGTTTGAAATGTAACTGTAGCAGTATGTTTTCACTTACAACTTACAGGGTGAACCAACACTTTGAAAACAACGAAAAACAACAATGAAAATTTAAAAAAACTAAATATCTTTGGAATGACAAGAGATATCACTTTGCGGTTTTGACGAAACAATATGTAATTTCATTTTCTTTTTTGTCAGCTGCTTCGAGTTATATCATTCCATTTGATATTTCTGAGAAAAATACATAAATAGGGTTAAGTGTTACGTAACGCCCTCCAGTTGCCAGCGCATAGATTAAATGTGTTAATGTTATTTATTTTTGTAATCAACTTCTAATACGCTTTCTATTGAGCCTAAGCTTGTAAAAATCGGTTAAGGTATACGGAAGTTTCAGACCCTTTTCTGTAAACAAAAGTATACTTCCCCCACCACTTAACTGTAGGTGATAGAAAAAAATGACTTAAGAAAAAATTGTTAACCATGTACAGTAGTTGCTAATTTTGATAATTTTTAATAGCCTTAATGCGGTAATATTTTGTAAAAAACGCAAATTAATTATGTAACATAGGTTCTACAATTAAATTCACTTGGTTTGTT